>JBBMKE010000011.1:11993841-12006568 GCA_037834125.1 Lippia alba | reverse complement strand
ACTCACCCCCAAAAGCTAGCTGTTGAGGGGAGGTTTGCCTTGTCATTATATATTGAACACCACATCATCATTTAATCAATGTGGGACATTTAACATTATATAATATAATTATCGGTACGTTGTTGGACCCACACCAGGTATAAAGGATTCCGCGATTTTGCATGATAACCGAACCATGCAACTCAGTATTCCCATCTCAAAACAAGCTGATAATTGCTACTGATAAGTAAACATAAAATTGAGTAACAATATTGCAATCATCAAAGTCTAAGAAACAGAAATCTGCTAGGCTTTTCATCCAACACTTTCTTTAACTTGCTGAATCCAAACCACCAAACCCCTCCACGAACATATCAAGCAAACATGAGCGATGGAGTTGACATAAAACTTATGAGCGAGTTGAGCACAATCGTATTAAGCTCGAGCTTTGAGTCATTGAGTAGGGAACCAACAACTCGATCCTGTTCGAGGTTTCTGGTCCCGATGCAGGACTTGATCAGGAGCACAGAGTTGGGGTACTGAGATTAGCGCGGGACATGAGATCAATGGTGGATATTGCTTCCTTGACGTCGCTCCCGTCTGCGTTACGAATCAGACGGTCCATCATGTTGTTTCAGAGTTGAGGTTTGTTATCATCATTTTTTTTTTCTAGAGTCTGAGGAAAAAACAACTAAATCACTGTCTTAGTTACCTTGCTAGTACGTTAACGATTCATGCCGTTCCATCAATTCATTTGCGCATTTAATGTTTGTAAAGACTTTAATTTTGAGAGTCAATCTCTGTCGGCTTCCAAACTGACTTTGAAGAATTTATAGTTTTTAATCATGATGATAAGGTTATATATCAATCCTGGTTGTAAAAGGTTAGGACTTAGGAGTAAGGAACACGAATTCTGCTATAAATACTAGTCTGTCTAAGCAATTAAGAAAGCTAGAAAACAATAAGTTTTCCAACCGAAATATCTATATATTTTGAGAGAGAGATGATCGAATATTGTAAACTATTAAGTAGAATGTTACTGCTATTGCTGTGTTTCCTTGCTTGTAATTCTGTATTTGCTTCAGGAGATGAGTTTAGGTGCATTGAAAAGGAGAGAGAAGCTCTTCTTGAGTTCAAGAAAGGCCTAAATCATGAATCTGGCTTTCTCTCCTTGTGGGGAACTGAGGAACACAAAAGGGAATGCTGTGACTGGAAGGGAATCGAGTGCGGCCACGATTAAGGTCATGTAATCGCTCTCCATCTCAGTCGTTGTGAAGACGTTTCTATTCCTTTGATAGGTAAGAAGATCAGTAGTGCCCTGCTTGGGTTGCTTGAGTTGAAATATTTGAGTCATTTGGACCTCAGTTGCAATTATTTTGGAAATATTGAGATCCCAGATTTCATTGGTTCCATGGTGAATTTGCAATACTTGAATTTTGACGACTCCCACTCCTCAGTTGGCGAATCTTACCAACCTCAGGACACTTAATCTTGGGGGTTATAATTATATAAGGGCTAGTGAACTCATGTTCGATAACCTCCATTGGATTTCTCATCTATCATCATTAACTGTGCTTGATTTGAGCTTTAACAACTTCAAAGATTTCAATTCTCTACAAGATATATTGAATCTTCCTTCTCTCAAAGAATTGTACTTGAGAGGCTGTCAATTCCCCACGTATTTCTCTATTAACTCTTCTTCGAAATCTCTTTCTCTATCCTTCACAGGGCTTACATCTTCCTCTTTTCATTGGTTGTTTAATATAAGTACAAATCTTTGTAGCTTAGATATGTCTGATAATCTCTTGGAAGCCAATATTCCTAGTGACTTTGAGAGATTTAACTTTTCTTGAGCATCTTGATCATGGTTCGCCGGAACGGACGCCTCCGTTCCGCTGTTCCGGTATGGAATGTTGATCGACCTGGAAAGCCTTTTTTTGCTTTGGAATGCCGTTCCGTCACGTTATAACGGGAGGAACGGAACGGAATAAAAAGAGAAGAAAATGTGTTTTTGCAACGACAATTAGATTCCAAAAATTATTAATTGCTCACAATTTTTTACTGGCCTCACTCTGTCTCTGTGTCTTCAGTCTTCATCTGCGGTGCTTTGAGCGAGAAAGAAATCCCAATCCAGATCTGATTTGCGAAAAAAAAAAGTCCCAACTCCCATCCCAAATCTGCAAGATAAAGAAGTAGTTATTTTGCTAAAGAAGAAGTCCCAAATTTTCATTGAGAGACAAAGAAGAAATAGCAACTTCGTGAAAAACTTTCAGAGTGAACAGCGTAAATTCTTTGAGCAGAGAAGAACTCCCCATCTCTTAATTAAAAATTTCAAGTTAGTAGATTTTAAATTTATTTTTTATTTTATTTTTTAATGTAAATTTTTTTATTTAATGCTTATCTTTTAATTTGCGCAAATATCCATTTTTTTTAAAACTAAAATTATTATATTATAAATTTATTTTCTTAATAATTTGGACTTCAAACTAAATTTCAAATAAAATTAGTGGATGTTAAGTGGAACTATCTATTTCAACATTTCTAGTGTAGTATGTTGAACCAACTTTTCTTTAGTAGTAAACATTAATACAACTATGTTTATTGTATGGTTCGGTAGTCATTACAAGAATATGTGCAATCTCTTGTTTGAGTAAATATAACAAATTTAAATTATATAGTTGTAACTGATTCTAATATAAAATTATAAATTAAAATGAGTTTTAAAATAATTTTTTGGTATTTTATACTTCTTTTTTTAAAGTGGCCGCATTTTAACCGCGACCGTTCCGCGTCGTTGCAATGGAACTAGAACGGTGACCTCCGTTCCGTTCCCCGCGACCGCGAGGGCGAACCATGATCTTGATCTGTCATATAATCAACTAACAAGTGAACTTCCAAAATCCTTGGGGAATTTAAGTCATTTGAAAACATTAAATCTATCGTACAATAGCTTATCAAGATTCCCTCCCGAATTGTTTTACAAGTCATCACCGGGAACAAAGCAGTCACTGAGGATTTTGAAGTTGCGCGGAAATAATCTCCATGATTCAGTGCCTACAAGTCTTTGGCAACTTTCCATGCTCGAAATCTTGGACGTTTCTTTCAATTTCTTGAATGGAACAATCTCTGATACCAACCTCTGCAAACTTCACAACTTGAAAGTGTTGGTTTTGTCTTATAATTCATTTGTTTTGAGGGTTACTACAGGTTGGATTCCTCCTTTTCAATTGAATGTCATAAATCTAGCAACGTGCAATATCGGTCCTCACTTTCCGACATGGCTTCGCACGCAGACAAATCTTTCGAAGATGGATCTCTCTTGTAATGGCATCTCTGAGGAAGTACCTAAATGGTTCTGGGATTTCTCCCCAAAGTTAACTCACTTAAACCTCTCTCATAACCAGATTATTGGTAGCACTCCTGATTTGGCTTCCATGACTTATGATACACTAGATATTAGTTCTAATAATTTTTCAGGTCCTTTGCCATCGTCAGTTTTTCGTTACTCTGTGTTATTTCTCTCAGATAATATGATTGTGGGCTCTATCTCATCAATGTGCACAACTTTCCATGAGGCATTGTTTTTAGTTGACCTGTCAAATAATCAGTTTTCAGGAGAACTTCCTGATTGTTGGGAGAATAATACACTCATGTATATTCTCATTTTGTCTAACAACAGATTTTCTGGAAATATTCCACACTCTTTAGGCAAATCAGGCTCTACGCAGATCCTCACAATATTGCAATTGCGCAATAATAATTTCTCAGGAGAATTGCCTTCCAGTTTGATGAATTACTCCTTCTTGGAAATGCTTGATGTTGGAGGAAATAATCTCAGAGGGAAAATCCCAGCTTGGATAGGAACACACCTTCGATATTTGAAAGTTTTGAGCCTTGCGCACAATAATTTTTCTGGAGACATTCCGAAAGAGATCTGCTATCTATCTGAAATCCAAATCTTGGATGTTTCTAGGAACCTCTTATCAGGAAAACTTCCTCAATGCATCAACAACTTCACTTCTTTGACTCAGAAGAACACCACATTATACAAAAAGATCTCCGATTTTGCTTAAAAGGATTATATTGTTGATATATCAATTGACCACGTATTCGTACAATGGAAGCGGCAACAGGCGGAATATAGGAAAACAACCGTGGGATTCCTTAAACTTATTGACCTATCAAGCAATAGATTAGTTGGGAATGTCCCCATTTAATGAGTTTTCCCAACTGGGAGCATTAGTTTCCTGTCGAGGAATTATTTGAGCGGAAGCATAATTCCAAACATCAGTCAGATGGAGATGCTAGAAATTTTTTATTTGTCAAGAAACAACTTCGCTGGTGAGATTCCTAATGGTCTTGCAAAGTTGGATCACTTGGCTGTTTTGGACTTATCAAACAACCATTCGTCTGGTAGAATTCCATCAAGTACTCAACCTCAGAGCTTTGAGTCATCCGCATATTTACCGAATAATGGACTCTGCGGGGCCCCTCTGACGAGCTGTCCTGGAGACGAGCCAACCCGTCCACATATCACCACGGAAAGCAAGAGAACATTGATGACAGTTTCATGGTCCTGCTGCATTCGCCTGAGTTCTACATACCTATTGTTCTGGGGTTTATCGTTGGAGTTTGGGGAGTGGTTGGACTTTGGTACTCAACAGCTCATGGAGGTATGCCTATTTTAATTTTTTCAGCAGAATCGGAGATTGGTTGTACGTAAGAACAATGATATATGCAGGTAGGCTAAAGCGAAGCTGCAGAAACAACTTAAGTGTGACTAATTCATTCAACTATTTTGGTATAATGCACACATTTGCCAAAGCTAAAAAACCATTCTTTTTACTTATTTTTGGTGGCAGGTACCTAATTGAGGATGTTTTCTTATCATGCTCCAATAGACAAAGGAATTGATGACATTCCAGTGTTTCAGATTTGTTTCTAAATTGATATGCATTCCTAAATTGTTATGGAAAAAGTTTCATAGAATGGCTTACTTAGAAACAATGTTCTGTAATCAAGTTCTCCTAAGTATTGTGTGCGTGTGTGCGCGTACGCCTGCGTGCGCTGCTGCAGCTGTTTGTCTGCCCTCACAGATTGCCACACCACCAGTGATTGGCAGCTGGCAATCACCTGCAGCAAATTTACCTTCTACGCTCATAGCAATGCGGCCATAATCTGCTTTGAAGTTCGATCCGTTGTCCCAGTTATTCCAACTTGATTAGTTCATTTTCACAGAAAAAACAAAAAAAAATTGTTATGGTTAACTGCAGAAACCACCCCAATAAGTGTTTGTAATTACAGAAACCTCCCTTCTAATTTTTAAAAACGCTAGATTGCCGAATGTTAATACTATTCAAGTATATATTGTGATAATCAACATAATTGGCTGTTGGATTTTGGATAACTAACATATGCATTAGCGTATGTGTGTGTCTGTATAGCCAGTTAATCAGGTTTTCTACCAATATAGAATTTATTAAGGATAAACAAAGGTGTATGAGTTAATACTTTTGATCTGTGACTGTAGATACATCATTAACTTTATAGGCTAACTATATTGATTATGAATTTAACATTTGGATTCTTGGTTCTGCTGACGAATTGATTTAGTCATATATTTTCTACAAAACTTGCAAGAATAACCAAATAATGATCTTTCCTAACAATATTATACATTGTAACTAGGTCTAGGTTATATAATTTAAGAGCACTGGAAAAGCTTGTTTATGCTATCACCCCACATCTGATCTGCCATTTGCTTATAAACCTTCTCAGTAAGATGATACGAGTCCCAAAAGATGAATTCACTTGGATTCTTACACAGGGTAAAATCCTTCACAAACCTCTTCCCTCCACAGCTATATATACCGTTGAAACGGCCTGTTCCACAGCACGCCTTTTCCCCTTCCTTGAACCCTGCAAAATATAAGTTCGTTCTTGGACGGTGTTTGCAAACTCTAAAAACAAACTAGTTTTCCCACCAAAAAAAGTAGGAAAATTAGAGGTGGGGTGCTTTTCTTTTCCCGATGCTTCCAACTTTTTACAGTTTTAACTTGTCGTAAAATATATAGGTTTTGCATGCAACAACTTAAATGAGTATAAGCTCAAAAAGTCTATTACCATATTGGGAGGGTTGAGTTATCTTCTGTGCAAGATTGGTTTTGAAATCATAGATAAAATACTTGAAACCATGCAACTGTTGCTTCAGTTTTGAAAGAAAATTGTTGAGTACTCTGTTGTGCAATTTCGCTAAATGTGAAGGCTCTTCAAAGCATCCATGGCCTTCTCTTTCTGGTTTAAGAATTCTTAGGCCTGGTAAACACCCCAAATCTCCCAAGTTTAGAAACACAAATTTTCTGCCCCCTCTTCGGTAAATTTCCTACAGAGGAGATTCACAAATCAGTATACGCGATTATAAAGAGTTAACTGTACAGAAAATCCTGTGATAGCCTAAAGTAGCAGCTAAGAGCCTGTGATATAAAAAATCATCCGAATAACCATTTGAGTTACTAGATTCATGTTCACAGGCCTCTCTACCATATTTGGCATATTTTAAAGGGCAATTTACATCTAAATACGTTGCATTTAGACCTAATTACAATGCAATTCATTTAAATTAACAATTTAGATTTTAATCTTTGCAAGTCTTGTTTGGTCTTATCTCCCTAATGAAATTTGTAAAAAACACATTTATGTGTCTACGGTTTGTATGAGTGTTACAATAATAAATATATGGCCAATGTTACAAAATCATCCCTAAAATTTGCAAATATCAACAAAATGATCATTACAAATTATGAATATAACAACACAGTGTCTGAAGTCACAAATCAAATTTAAAAAAATTGGAGATACTTTAGAATAACATAACGGAACCGTAACAGACGTCGGGGATCAGAAACGGTTCTCAAAAGTTAGGGACTAAATGTAATATCTCGATATAAATGGATGCATTGTAATTAGATTTAGGGGAAATTACATATGAGCCATTGAGATTCGGCCTAATTACTTTGCGATCCACGAAACTTTGGATATTACATACCAGTCCCTAAGGTTTGATTCCGTTAGAAGTCCACAACGGCCGTTAGAAGTCCACATAAACCTGAGGGATTGTTTTGTTATACCTATCAAACTTGAGTGACTTATTTGTAATTAAATTTGTAAAATTCTAACGGAGCACTAACGACCGTTATGAACTTCTAACGGAATCAGAACCTTAAGGACTGATATATAATATTCAAAGTTTCGTGGACCGCAAAGTAATTAGGCCAAACTTCAGGGATCCGTATGTAATTTTCCCTTAGATTTAAATGTAAGATAGCCATATGTAATTATTCCTATTTTAAATATAAAATACGTATTCTACTCTTTGTTTCTTTCTGCACTTTACAGTTAATTATCTCCCTTACATATTTAATTAACTTTTTTTTTAATTAACACACACCCCCAAGTGATCAGAGGGATTTGAATTCGGGACTTTGCCTTCGAAAAACAACCCTCCAACCACTTGGACCAACCCTATTGGCACTTTAATTAACCTATTTTGTTTTTAGAAAACTTCTCATTTTATTTTTCAATTGAAATGATAAACATGGTTGAAATTAAACTTACATTTACCACCATGGTCAAATTGCCAACAACCATCTCCACATATTGTGAGTGAGAATAAGATGCCAACAAAGTGGAATTCAAGAGAAAAGGACTGATATAATCATTGGTGCCAATGCTGAATAAGTAGACAGCAGTTGATGAAATTCTTGCAGCCTCACCATCCCCAATTCTCTTGCATAGTTCAACAATTTCCCTCTTGTAGTATTTCAGCTGTGTCCTAAGATCAATTACCTGAATATTTATTTATTTTTGGAAAATTAATAGAGAATTGTTTAGTTGGTCACTTCGTTTGGATTTCCCAGAAGCGGAAGCTGAATCAGTTGCAGGCTATAATGTAGAATACGCGCGGGATGCGAATTAATATGATACTATGATTCTATGAAAGATATCTCAAGATTTGGATAAATATTTATAGACAAAGCTTGATATAAGAGATGGATTTTTGTAAATTTTATCAGGTGGATAAATAAAATTACATATTGTTATTCAAAATTGTAACATTGAATAAATAAAATTAAATTTCGTTGTTCATATCGCATATCATGCTTGACATAAAGAATTACATTTTTCACCTTGATAGGGTCTAATCTTACCTTTTAGGATAAGATTCAAAATCAAGCAAAATCTTGTAAATAATAGTGAAAAGTGTCGGTGTCAAGAGAGTAGGTGCTACTTCACAAAAAACTTAATGTTGCGTATCAATCGTAATATTAAAGTTGGTCATCAAGCTTAATCTAAGCTAATTAAACATCTCATCACATGCTTCTTTACAACATTACCATTTTTTGTGGTCTATTTAGCCGTTAAAATAATGTTGGGTCTTTTTTTTCTTTCAAAAAATAATAGATCTTATTTTCTACAAATAGTTTTTTTAAAGAGGATCCCCTGATTATTCTTAATTATCCAACGAAACTCGAACTTGTGATTAATCTATTTATATACATGTGAATGAGACTCGAACTCCTAATCAATTTATTGACATGCAAATGAAGAAGATTACTATTAAATTGTAATAGTATTTCTATTTGCTATAGTTTGTCAAACCCTAGAACTTGGGAATATTGGGCTTATGGCATGTGGTTACCGACTCCATAAAGATAACTTAATAGATTTTGGGTGGGGCCTCTTGGGCCCACCTCCTCTAAAGGCTCTTTGTTTAGTTTATTTTTTTTGTTTTTTTATTTTTAATGATAATCCTTTTTTTTAATACAAGCACTTCTAAATAAAATTGAAATTCGAGATATTACCTTAAAAAATGAATTCAATAACAATTTGCACCAACCTCTATTGGCAGTAATCGATCACTACAAAATAAACATCCTGAGAAGAAAAAAGAAGAGAAAATGTTTGGCACTCCTACACTTAACTACCTTATATTCATGAACAAGCTCTAACAAAAGAATAAAGCTAAAATAAAATTATTACAGTGGGAATGAACCTAACTTGGAGGGAATATTAGTTCATATCGATTCGATACTAGTATTGTACGTATTAATGATTGTGTTCCCTTGTAAATTTAGTTAAATTGTCATTGTCAATTGTTCAGTTTCAAAGTATTGGTGATATTTGAAATAGTTAAGGTGAGCAATCTTATATGTGTCTTTATTAAGATTTGATAGTCACTGCCACTGTTGCATTTATATTTTCTGATAATTACGGATTCCATTTTACTTTTAATAAGATTAATATATTTTATAATGGGTACTTTAGAGAAATTTTGGTGACACGGATAATTTTATAAGTATACTAACTTAAGAAGTTTTAGTCGTGTTGGTTGCCCACGTTTGATAAGTTTGATAAATTATGGGTTGAACTTGTAGAAAGTGTAATCGAAAAGTATTCAAATTGTAACTGGACCTAAAAGGTGAGGTTTCTAATTCATATACA
The DNA here is from genome assembly GCA_037834125.1 of Lippia alba. Taxonomy (NCBI): domain Eukaryota; kingdom Viridiplantae; phylum Streptophyta; class Magnoliopsida; order Lamiales; family Verbenaceae; genus Lippia; species Lippia alba. The sequence goes on along the minus strand of JBBMKE010000011.1, from coordinate 11,997,088 downwards.
AATTCTAGGGCTAAAAACATAATTTTTAAAACTAAAAACTCTGCTATAACCATGTATTTTGATGCGCCGATACTTATATAAATATCACTTTATCATATCATGTAGTGTCGAATATTTTTGTAGGACACGTTCGATGTAAAAAAAAAAAAATTTAAAAAATTTATCGTTATATTTGTGTTTGTACACCATAAGTTATGTCCAGGGGCGACGCCACAACCTAATAAGTGGGGGTCAATTGACCCCACTAACAAATGAAAATTAATTATATATAATCAAATTTATGGTTTTAAAAATAGCTATTTTAACCCCATATAAACAGAGAAAAATTATATTGATACCTTAAATTTCAAAGTTATGTGTAAATTAAAAAAGGTTATCGTCTAAAAATAAAAATAAAACTATTTAGGGGGTGTTTACGAACTTTAAAAATAATTATTTATAAGATAAATATTTATTTTTAAAAAATGGCTTTTACAATTTTTTGTGTCGTTAATTAAATTGTGTTTAGTCAATAATATGTTTACCCTTGCTTAAGCCCTATATCTTAAAGACTATAACTCAATAACAAGCTGCCTTTACTTGGCTTCAAGTCCCATAAGAGATGGAAGAATAGCTAGAAGCTGCCCAACTACAAACTCAAAACTCATAGCCATAGATGGTCATGTCTTTTAACATATCACATAAATGCACGAGATCTCCTGCCGGTTCCCCGATAATATTCTTTGTCAATTGATTATATCTTTTGGCGTTATATGATTATTATTTTCTTTTTCTTTTTTTATTTCTATTAAATGTTTATAATCTTAAATATCTCAATTAAAAATTTGATAAACTGTCTGTAATTACCAAGTCATTTTTTTTATAATTTTCTTTTTCTTAATTTTTATGTATTTGTTTATTTTAAAGTCATTTTATTTTAAAATTTTCATTATTTATTTTTTCACATGCATTTCATTTATTATTCATACTTATCTTATATAATTTTAAACTATTATTTATATTCATATATTATTTAAACCATATTATATTTTACATAATAATTTACAAAATTTTAGGGATAAATATAATAACTTGATAAAAATAAAATATGATGCCCAATTTTTCTCTACAAATACTCACTGTTTTTGCAGTTTCAAAATAAGAAAAATGTAGAAGAAAATTGTAAAACCAATATTTTAAATAAAGTATTTTTTTAATATTATATTATTATGAGCTAATTTTTTTGACTTTACTGTTTGACAATTATGAAGTCGCTAGTCGCCATGTCTAATTATAACAGGTACAAATGCAATTTACCCACGATGAAAGTACTGTGTAAATGGGCTCCTCCACGAAAACAGAATTGCATACGTTACCATCAAACAATCTGTGATTGATTCTTTCTTGCATGTGGTTTTTTATCTAAATGTCGTGAAGATTTCAATCAACCCTAATTAACCTTTTGTCACAAACCTAGTGTGGGGACTATACGTCCTAATCAGAAGGGCCGATATTTTGGGTCGCACATTTAAAACACAGAAATATTTGTAAATTCAAACAATATAATATAAAGTTAATTAGGGTAACATATATAATTAATTGAGAAAAGAAATATTAGGCAATTAATTAAGTACATACCATTCCTTGGAAAGTTTGTGATAAAGCCCCAGCTCCAGCTGATGCAAAGTTTGCCCCATGGTAGGTATAATTGATCTGCTCATAGTTTGTTGGTTGCAGATAAGGAGGAATCAATGGGACTTTTGCATGTTCGCCTATCATCTTCCACACAAATTAAACACACTTGCAAATATACCATTTCTTGGCCAACATATCTTGATTAATTTCAAGATTGATGCACTAAGTTTTCTTGTTTCAAAAGTTTAGGATTAGGGCGGCAACACTTCTATACATACTCGAATATAAGAAAACTTACGAGATCCATGTAAAATTAAGAATATCATATGCAGGAAGAATAATTTTGAAATTAGGAGTGTGAGTATACATATCAACGTATATCTGATTAAGTATGTTTGTCTTCAATAAGCGTACTCAAACAAATATTATATAATGCGTGATTTATATGTATCGTAGATGGAGTTGCATGCTCACCGATGAAATCGGATATCAGTCGACCATCCGAGAATCGTCCGGTGGGAGTGTGGAAGTAATTCTCCCCATAGGGCCAGAAATTAGCCTTGTCCAGAGAGGTGGTGTTGATGTAGTTGTTGTTTCCCGGGTCGAAATAGGAATCGCCAAAGATGAAGAAGTTTGTGCAGTGATTTAGGCTGCATATTAGTGGGAATATGGAGGCGGAGGAAAGCATGAATATGAGAAAGAATGCTGGTGGTGGTGGTGGTGGTGGTATCGCCATTTGAGATAAATTTTGGGGTTTGTTTTTTCTCTTGTTTCCTTTTATAGACTATTAAAACTTAAAAGCATAATCTTTTCATCTTTGTGAGTGAGTTGACTTTTTGTTTTTTTTTTTTTATATATTCTATTTAATTGGTAATTATATCATGATTAACTTTGTTGTTATCAACTATATAGATTAAAGACTCGGAAATTTTTGTCCTTGTGTAACGCGAAAGTAGAAAGAAAAATACCGATAAAAAAAATTACTTTAAAAAATCCTCTGTTCTTCAAAATGTTATAGAAAACTTTTGTGCACTTCAGATGCGTTGACTACGAATGCAATTAATACTTTCTTCACTTTTCTGTACAAAAAGGCTATTTTACACTCGTATTATATTTATTAAATTATATATATGAAGAGAAGATCCGGCAACACGCACCCCGCCTTCGAAGAGGAGATCCGACAACGGTGGAGGGGGAGAGAAGATCCATCGACGGCGACGGTGGTTGGACGATGGAGGTGGAGAGGCGGCGGCAGTGTTGCGCGACTAGAGTTGGAGGGGTGGCCGCCGCTTTGAGTGATGGAGATCAAGAGGAGGCGGCATTAGGCGTCGGGCGGAGATTTGTCGCTGTGTGAGGTGGTGGAGGTGGAGAGAACAGAGGCGGCAACAGCGTTGGGCCGTGAAGATCAAGAGGCGGCAGCGCACGGCGCGGCGTTGGGCATGGGGCGGCGGAGATCTCGAGCTGTGGTAGGGGTGTACGCGGTCGGATACAGACTGTTTTGTATATAGTAAAATATCACCAGACCCAAAGTATGCGGGTTTGTAAAAATATAAATCGTAAATACATAATTATCTTTTTAAACCGAACGGTTTGGATTGAGTGGGTGCGATTATATAGCGGGGCGAATTGACGG
>JBBMKE010000011.1:11975536-11986472 GCA_037834125.1 Lippia alba | reverse complement strand
TATCATTTCATGAATTTTTATCTAATTATAATACACCATATAATTTAAATAAATTACATATATATTAAATATATATTAAATATATATATATATATATATATATATATATATTAAGTCGGGTCGGGTTGGCGGGTCACCCACACGATTTTTTGGGTTGATTCGGGTCAACCCGTGACCCACCCAAATCCGCACTATTCATTTCGGGTCGATTTCGGGTCCGACCTGATTTCAACCCGACATGAAAACCTCCAACCCAAACCCGATATTTTATCGGGTGGGTCGGGTCGGGTTGTCGGATCAAATTGGGAATTGACAGCCCTATTTTAATATTTTTAAGTATGTGTTTGTCGACAGCGGAACTCCTTCAGCTCGAATCCGTTGTAAAATTACTAATATCTATACGATAATTTATAGCTCTGTTATGTGTAACTACGGAAACAATAATATATTTGTTATTGAAAAGAAAATATTACAAATCGGATATTGGCTAGTAAATTGAATGAACATGCACTTAAGTGGTCAAGAGTTGTCATTATAACTCTAGAACGTTATCTTATCTAATTTAAAATAAAAATATATAAGTTGTATCTAAATTTGATGGTGATTAGTCAGGATCTCGATCCTCTCAAATGTGTATGCGGCACAAGATTGCAATCAAATGACGTGATTTTTCACCAAAATATGGGCAATTGAAATGGCACGAAATTGAATTAATGAGTTTTGGTTCAGCTGAAATGGGCAAAATATAAGCTTCTTTTGAAGGTTTATATTAATCATTAAAGAAAATCTAACCTCTAATAAGTAATAACTACTTAAATGTGGTTTAAATTTGATATAATTGACTGGCAACCCATCAAAGAACTTAAAGAATTTTAGAGATTATCCTTATTCATTGCCCTTTTATTTTACTTTTTTTTTCATCTCCTTTTTTTATTATAATTTAATTATTATTTAAAAAGTTATATTAACCTTTACTTAATTTGATTTTATTTACAGTGTGTCTTATTAATTATTTATGTTTACTACATGATATTTTACTACAATGTTTAGTTGAGAAACTAAATTTATATTTCTATCTATTCCATTGTCAATTAGACTTTTTTTTTCAGTATATTGATAATTGTTTATATCCATATTTAATAATAAGGCATGATCGGGAACTATGAGAAAGTAATATATATAATAACTATCATTTTTATTTTGTTTAGGCAAAAAAGTTACCTCACTAAGACAGATCACTTTATTTTGTGTGTCTTGATTAAAACATTCACAATCAACTCTAATAACCAATTTTGGGTGAATTGTCGGTAGTATTTCATTGAAACGTAGGCAGTGTTTATTTCTTCTTCTTTTTTAATTATTTTAATTCAGAGATCTATCATCGATTACAAATATTAGATATTTAGTTTTTCAAATGAGTTGCAGACATTTTTGAAAACAAATAATTAAAAAAATTAAGTTATTGCGTCATTGGGATTCCAATTTCCAACATTTAACATGGATGATAGACACTGGTCTTCTTTTTATTTAATCTTTAGTTAGAAAAACAAAAGAAAAAACAAGATAGTGCCAATCAATATACTATGCTACGATAGTGAAGGTTGGTTCGTGATTGAATGCCCAAATTCTATCATTAATTTCACAATCAACAGACAATAGCATTTAAGGTTGAAAAAGATCAAATATTATTATGTTTATTATAGGGCCTAGAGTCTTCTTGTATTCAATGTCATCATTTTTTGTTATTCACCTTTATTCCACTTGCTCAATATCAAGAATTTGTTATATTTACAGTAAAAGTCACTCCGATGATGGGTTCGAACTTTGTGGATGTAACAAATTACGTTGGGAGGAATCTCCGCAATAAACTTATTCAATTATCTCAAGAGATTAATCATTCATTCGATTGAATGAAGAAAACTATAAAAAATGAAAAAATTTAATTAAAACTAGATTAGTTATATGTGCAAGTGAATTCTGTACTTAACTTTTCACAATTCTTTATTCATAGTCTATACCACTAATAAAGGCAATAGTGAGTGAAATAATTGAGAAAAGATTGATGTGATGAATCAAATTTTTAGATTACAAGATAAGATTCAGGATCTCAACTTCAGCAGCTTTTAATGGCTGGTTGAGCATTAGTTTCACACTCATTCTTGGCTGTCTACCATTATTCCCGCAGTATAAAGGATCCTAGGATATTTGTAATGTCTTGCAATTATGAATGACAAGAAATAGGGAAATGGTACTAAATCATTAGATTCTCTTGAAAAGAAATGCTTAAATCCTGGGTTTGATACAGGAACTGAAAAGAAATTACATACCAAGATTGATCTGATGCTTCCCTAAAATGGTCAAATTTAGGCTATAAAGTGTATTGAAGCTTCATTTTTCATATGATTGAGATGACCAATTAGATCAAATATCTCTAAACCGATAGGTCACGTGTTCAAGTTTTGTCAGGAGTAATTGAAAAATCAGTATTGATTCTATTTTTAAAGAAGAAAAAAAGAAGAAGATATAATTGGTTAATGTTGCCCCAAATAATTGATCTCAACTAGCAAAAGCAGGAATCTGCAACTTTTCTCAAAGACCAAGTTTGATCGCTCGGAATTCAAGAGTTTTAAAGACAACATCAAAAACTTAAAATCGCTGCTAAAGTTGGTTACCGGAACATTCTCGAAAGTACTACGGATTTGGGAGGCTACAAGGGCGAACCCGGAAACCTAAAAAACAAAGTGTATAGCTGCTGAAAAATAAATAAGACAACAGAGATCTACGGGGAAAAGATTAAGGACTGACTAAAACTACTACAATCTTCCAACACGATTGATGTCAACAAGGAATTCTTCTTTACATTCCTCACATCTCACCTCAGCTTACCAAAAATGGATAGTTCTACGCATTGTAAATCAAAGCTCGAGTGTGTGCTAATATCTTAGAAACCGAAGAAACCAAGCTCGCTAGCCTTTTCCTTCTCGAAGGTTTCGAAATACTGATATATGATGGTGACAGCGAGGAGAATTCCAGTGCCGGAACCAATTGCTCCCATGAGATCTGCCAAGACTGTTAGTGCACCAATGCACATACCGCCAAAAGCTGCTGCAGTGGGAATGTAGCGGTTCAGCTCCTTCTGTAAGTTGGATTCCCTGTGTCCAGGCATCACCATTTGTTGTTCCTGAGATAATACAGAAATGTAAGTGAATTAGACTATATTTTGTTTTTGGTTTGTTTATATAACAAGTTCTTAATCCTTAGATCTCATAACATCATTTGTTCCTTTGCTTCCACAATTAGATATTTACCGGTTCCAACTATTTGAACTTCAATAATTTCATCAAATAGTATGAACCCTAACCAAGAAATAGTCTATATATGAGTGCCCAATCAATCAATTTAGGAAGCACAGGCAATTTGTGATGACCTAAGTTCAAATTTACTTTCATTTAACTGATGCTCAAGGAAGGCATGAGCCATTCTTTGGACAGTATATTTATCTTTACAAGATGTTAGATGAATAACCATTTACAATAATCCATGAGACATTCAAATTGTAACTTCCTACCAACCATGTTATGATTATAATCAAGATTTTCATAGAACATAAAATCATTTTCAGGTGAAGGGGATTCATGGTTGATTAAGACAAACCATGGCCTACTGTATAGACAAAACGAAAATGAGAATAAAGCCAAAAACATGTGTCTGAACATACCTTTAGTTGCTTAGCCACATCTTTAGCTGAGGATCCTGAGACCTCAATCCATGTTTTTGAGAATAAAGCACATGCAGATAGCATAAACACAATATAGAATAGCCCATGGAAAGGATTGGCCAAAATATCTGACAAGCTGCAAAACCACATTAATGATTCGAGAGTGAGTAGAGTTGAGCCATAGAAAGGAAACGTAATGGTCGTCAAGACAAACAAAAATAAGCATGTTATTAAATTACCTCGAGGGTGCAGTTATATAATAAGCAAGCCCACCGACAGGGATAGATTGACCAGAGTACTCGGATTCCTTCCACTTTCCAAGGAGGTTAACAAGAAAGTTTCCACTGTATCTCCTGTAGAGCAACTGCAGAAATAAAAAAAATTCATAGCTTGTCTCAGTACTTGAGAGAAATAAATCCTCAAAGACTCCTTCATACAACAGGAACAACCAGAACGCTTCATTACCTGGGAGATGAAGTAAAGGTTGGATACAAGTGCAGACTGTAAAATAATGGGCATGTTGGAAGTGTAGAACAACTTGATTGGATATGAACCCTGCTGTCCACGGGCATTCTTCGACCTAACAGGCAAAACCACACGGAACCCTTGGAAGTAGATGACAATAAGGAAGATTAGGACAGTTGCGAGCAAGTTTGTAACATTCGGAAGATTCTGCCGGTAGAATGCCTCTCGCAAAGCTCGAACCTTGTCAGTCCGAGTTATCAGCAAATGGAACAATGCAATAACAGCACCTTCAAATTCAGCTCCACGTCCACTGTTGATAGTAGTGGGACTGAATGCTTTCCAGATGATGTTCTCACTGTTCATTGATAAAGTATCACGAGGTCAATACCCTCACTCTTGTAGAAATTAAATGAAAGAAGAATGAATGGATGATCAGCCTCACCAAATATTCGTTGCTATGAAGAGTGAAATACCAGATCCTAGACCATATCCTTTCTGGAGTAGTTCATCAAGGCAAATAACAATGATACCAGCAAAGCAGAGTTGCAGAATAATAAGGATGGCGTTCCCAACTCCAAGTTGGCTAACACTGCCATACATTCCTGAAAGAACATATGCCACAGCTTCACCAACAGCTATCAAGATGCCCAATAACTTCTGCGCACCATTTCTGGCAAAGAAAGAAAAGGAGGTATTATTAACAAGAGAGTAATAAAGAATTTAGCAGTCTTACTCTGAATTGTTGATAGTCAAGACATTCATATTCAAGCACCCACAAAGGATAAGTAAATGCACTATCACAAGAAAACTAAGACTCATAAGGAAACGAGTGACTGCACTAGGCAGACCTGAGATACAGACACGTGAAAGCACTAAGGATCTCATCTTTACAAATTATTCTTAAATATTCATGATAAATTGCCTAAGAAAAAAGCAATTTGATTTAGAGGCTGTCAAGCACGGCAGCAACAACATTCAACTCTTACAATACCATTAAGAAAATGATAATGCTAAGCTTTTTGTTATACTTACAGAAGGGCTCGATCCTCCCGCACATTGTTGTCAACTTCAATGATCTTTGAACCCGCTAATAGTTGCATCACCAATCCAGATGTCACTATTGGGGTGATACCAAGCTCCATAACTGTACCCCTGTTTGAGGCCAGAATAACACGCATCCAATAGAATGGATCGGCACCAGTAGTGGAGTGTATCCCATACAATGGGAGCTGACTGCAGACCAGGAAAATGAACAGGGAAATCACAGTATATATAACCTTTTCTCTGAAAGGAATCTTCCTATCAGCATTCTGAACCTCGGGCAAAAATGAAAGAAAGGGCCGAACCAGATGGAGCACTCTAAATCCACCTCCCATTTTTCAAGATTAAACTATTCCAACAACTGCATGTCACAATGCAAAACAAAATCTTCAGAACAAGATCAACATACAATTCCAAAGGTGCTCTAACAACCAAAAATGCTGATGCACATCGGAAAACTAAAGTTTAGCTGAATAAAACCATACTATGACCCAATATTTAATCTTCAATTCCCAAAACTAATAAAATAACTCTCAAATTTTCAATTTTGCTTATTGGTAACTACACTTCTGCAAAGATACCCAAGCGCATAATGTAGTGCATAAACAACAAAGGTGCACAAATTTGCTCATTCCATAAAAAAAAAATCCAGGGATATTTAAAAACCCCTTCCTAATTCAAGTCTGCCCTCTGATTATCCGAAAGATCCACTAAAGGTTTTACCAAGATCAGAGAAAATACAGAAATCAAGCCACAATTACCGCATGCAGGGAGAATCTTATCGACAAACAGCCATTCTAATTCAGCTAGGCGAATCGCAAAAACCTTATTACATCATCAACAAAATACATCGATACCATAAACGAAATCCAAACTTAAAACGATTTAGCATGCGAAAATTAAACCCTCCAATCGCAGATCTGCGTTCCCAACAAAGATCTACGGCATCATTTCTTCCATTTCAAGAATTTCAACAAACCGAACACAACTAAAATTCAACACAGACCCTAATCCAAATCCAATCAAACTACTTCCGCAACCTCCCTCAAACCCGGCGAACAACAATAAAAAACATTCAAATCAAACAACAGATCTGAACACAATCAAATGATCTGAAAAGGTAGAGAGAAGGCACAAACCAGAGAATCACCCAGACGTGAAGAATCGGAAAATGGAGAGATCTGAATTGGTTGGACTAATTCTCCATTTATGAGACTCCTCTTATGAATAGTATATAGATATTAACGGAGCGTGGGGAAGATGAGTTGGACGGTGATGACACGGTGACACCGCATTCATCCAATCAAAATAGAACACGTGTGTGAGGAGATGGCTGAGCTGGGAAATATGACTCTGAAGGAGTCAAACTGCGCTGAATCAAAACGGTAATTGGATTCATTTATAAGGGTGAGGTATCCGGTTTAAATCTGTTTGGGTGTGAGTGTATAAAAAAAAATAGTAATTATAATTCCTGTTTACATCGACATTATATATTGATTCCTAATAATTTTAAATTTAGAAAAGAAATTCAAACCTTGTATCTCTTTATTAATGTAAATGCTTTTGAGTATCAATTTGACTTCATTTTACTGTATTAGTATTTAGTAGCCTAGATTTATGGTAGGATACAATTATTGGTATCTCATTATATTTTGTTTACTTTTCATGAATAAATTACTCCATGTTATTATATTTTGTTTACTTTCAAATGATATAATATAGTTTTAAAAAATTATTTCTTCATGTTTAGTGGTTCGATACTATCGTATATTACGACCAGATTAATTCTTTGTAATCAAACATTTTAAGTCTCAAACTTTGGTCGTTGACTGTAGACACTTCATAGAATGAAATAGTTGGTCGAATGATTTAAAATTACTTCATACTCAAAATGAAAATTTGAACTCCCGTCATTTAATTAAGGATGAATGAGTCTCTTCCATCTAATCACACTCTCCTGATTATTAAATTATCATTGATGTTTGGATACTTTCGGGGAAAAAAAAAGGATACTTAATCGACATTTTCATTCTCGCTTCGTGCCCCACTATTCTTGAGGGACTTCCTTCTAACTAATAAGACTCCCTACTATCATTGTTGACAAGGACGGACAACTAGGGATGCAAACGAGCCGAGTCGAGCTGAGCCTTAGCATTCTTTGTGACCCGGCTCAGCCCAGCTTGAGGAAAGTTATACTATTTTTGATAGAAAACTAGTTTTTTTAATAATTTAATATATTTTAATATATAATAACATATATTAATTGAATACATATACATATATATATATAATAAATATATTACTTTTTTAATAATTTTGTATAAAAATTAATAAATAAATATATATATATATATAATGTTATATTAATAAAGTATTTATATATATATATATATACACATATATATATAAATTGAAATATTATTTTTAAAATTAAATCTATAGGCACGCGAATCATGAGCCAGACTCAAAGTGGATTGAGTTCGGGCTTGGCTCGGGCTGCTCACCAGGCTCAGCTCGTTTGTACCCCTATGGACAGCCCTCCTCTCATTTTGAATATCATTTTTATTGTATATATATATATATATTTTTTTTTTTTTTCCTCCTTAATTTTTAATATTTTAATTTTTGTTCCTTACATTAAATTTTGGTTATGTTTCTAAATTTGAAGGAACATCTTTCTCCGGGAACTTTTCTTTGATTGCAAAAGCTTATTTGATGAATTGTGGATGAGTAAATCTTTTCACTCCTGATTTTTTCACTCCTGATGTTGATACCCTTACATACCATGACCACAGGATACAACGAAGAACTGTGTCCTCACACATCGGACAAAAATGTTGAAAAGAATTGCTGGAATGTTTGCTTGTCTTTAGTAAAAACATTTCAAGTAAAAATTATTGTGATTGAATCCACATAACCATGCCATAATTAACACTCAAAAGAAACCAAAACAACACCTTTAGTTTCTCCACAATCAGAGATATAAATTCATCAATTTCAATAGACAAATTAGTGTAAATTCTAAGTTCAAATCCTTAACTATGAATTTGTTACCTTAAAAAAAAAGGTTAATATTGTGTGCTAAAAAATATGGTCAGGATTTTTCATAAATATTACTTTTTTTAATTCGAATTCATAAAGTATTATGGAAATAAAATGGGTTAATATTGTGTGCTAAAACGCCACACCCTGTGGCGTTTTTGTCTTTTTTTTTATTAATATTTAACAAAAACGCCAAGAGCAATGACGTTTAATATTTTTTATTATTTTTTTTAAATTTGGTTTCCACCCTCTGTGGTGTTTATGCAATTTTAATTTTTTTTTAATATTATATTGGCGGTTGCCACAACCATTGGCATCTTTTAATAAAAAAAATAATATTTTGACAAAAAATCTTCAATTATTGGAGGCAATAATTTTGCACCGGTAAATTATTGGTGCAAATTATTGGTGTATGGTGCCAAATGAAAGACATGACTATACCCTGCATGCATATATTGTGATTCAGCAAAATTAAAGGGACGTGACTACTCAGTTTTTAGAATAGTAATAATGGTAAGTTGGAGAAAGAAGAGTGAATAATTGCGAGGGTCTTTTTAAATCGAAGAACTTGTAGTTCAAATTGCATCCTTCAAAATTTCCTTTAGTTTCTCTTCTCTGCATTACTTGCTTTCATTTCCTTGAATTTTTTTTTTAATGCGATGGATTCGATTGGGGTAATTGTCTTTTATGGTGGCAATTATACTGAGTCGGATCACTGTGTTTCTTACGATCGACTACCTTTTACCATTTTTAGAATTTCACGATCAACCTCATTTTATGATTCGTTCAACACATTTGTGATCTGGTTCAACTACCACGGGATGAATACAATATCAAGCTTTTCTCGACATGGAACACATCAAATTTTTCGGTATCGGTCGAAACAGTTGTTGAAATATCAGATGATAATCTTTTGAGTTGTTACACAAACATCAGATCCCAACTCGAATCATTCAAGGTGTTTGTTGTCGCTGAGCCCATCCAACAACAACACGCAGTCGATGATAATTGGGGTCAAGACATGTGGAATTACATGGAACTGCTCACTCAAGATGTGCCAGCGATTAGCCATGGTTTCGAGGCATTTGGTATCAATGACCCCAATCCAGCTGACGCATATGTGGTGCGAGGGGGGGGGGAAGAAGAGGTGGTTGATGACGATGAATTTGCACATCAAATTCCCCAAACTGATGAAGTATTGTCGGAGTTAGAAACAGAAAATGATGAGGATGAAGACAGTGACAATGAGGATGAACCCGGTGAGAACACTAACCGAACTCCCGGAGAACGTGCAGAATAACGTGTCGAACAGGTAGCAGCTGCTGCGGATGTGTTGGCAACACGCAACAGTGAAAGCTCACATCCTAAACTCTACGAGTTCCATCCGTACGATCATGCAACTGGATCTGAAATGTATGCTGACTCGATGGACTTGCCGCCGGGCAGGTGGAGTCAGTTTTATGATTCAAATATCGGTAGATTGGCTGTGGGGATGTCGTTTGAAAGTAAAAAACATGTGCAAGCAGCTGTTAAAGACTTCTCCATTCGATGGGCTAAACAAGAATATAAAGTTCGGAGTAGTACTCTAGATTTTTGGAAGGTCTATTGCAGACGAGGGCATGTTATAGGCTGTCCATGGGAGCTGCGCGCACAACATAAAAAGAGAGTGGGGATTTGGGTGATATCTATTTATCACGGTGATCATACATGCAGTCCTGATTTCATTCTAACCGACCATAAAAATTTGGATACAAATTTTATTGCAGGTATGTTAGTTGGGCATATCAGGACCAACTACGCCTATGCAGTCGCAGATGTCCGGCAAACTGTTAATGATTTTTGTGGATATGAGATTGGTTACTCAAAGGCTTACCACAGTCTGCGGCGGGCTCGTGAACACTTGTATGGTACGTGGGAAAGTTCAATTGCGAGTCTCCCACAATTTATGGCTGAACTACAAGAAAGGAATCCTGGTAATTCAACATATTTTTATTTCATTGCCACATATTTCCCTTAAATATCATATATTTAATTAAAATTTAACTTATACTTGTAGGCATCTTAGTGGAATAGAGACACCATCCTAATGGAGGAGGTAGACCTAGTGTAAAGATGATAAATATTGTATTTTGGGCCTTTAGACCCTGCATTGATGGTTTCAAACATTGTCGCCCTGTTATCTGCGTTGATGCCACTCAATTGTACACAAAGTACAAACACAAGCTTATGATAGCAGTTTGCGTAGACGGCAACCAAACCATTCTCCCTTTTGTATTTGCCTTGGTGGATGAATAGTCAACAAGCACGTGGGGGTGGTTTCTGCACTTATTACGCATGCATGTAATAACATATTCTCACGATTTTGTTACAATAATTTCAGATCGCAACCAGGGTGTAATTCGAGCAGTGAAAGACGGATTTGGTTCATTCAACGGTAACCATGGCTGCCACCGTTATTGCTTTAGACACCTGTGCTCGAACCTAAACTCAAGATTTGGAAAGGAAAGCGTGTTGTTGGAGTGCCGGCGTAGCCATTGATGTGCCTTCATTCTATGAAATTCTGAATCGTATCAAAGCTATTAGCTCAAAAGCCTACGATTATCTCATGAGAATTGGAAAGGAAAAATGGACGATGGCATTTGATGAAGGTCGTAGATTCGGAACGACCAC
>JBBMKE010000011.1:11957593-11972426 GCA_037834125.1 Lippia alba | reverse complement strand
AGCGATGCTCGTTTTAATCACCCAAAGGGGGTTACAATGGATGATAAGGGAAATGTTTATGTTGCTGATATATCAAATCTGGCCATTAGGAAAATTGGAGAGGCAGGTTCGTTCAAGATTTTGATAAATTCTGTAAAGATTTGCTCTTTTGAGTTGGGATTGTGCAAAATATGTATAAGTTGGGGAAATTAATTTACAGGTGTGACGACTATTGCTGGAGGAAAATCGAACGCGGTGGGATTCAGGGATGGGCCCAGTGAAGATGCGAAATTCTCTAATGATTTTGATGTGATATATGTTAGACCTACTTGTTCTTTGTTAGTTATTGACAGAGGCAATGCAGCTCTTCGTCAAATCTCTCTAAATAAAGAGGACTGTGGTTATGAGAACAGCTCTGTGTCTCCTACGGGTTTGTGGATTTGTGATATCTTTGAAAACATAATCTCATCATTGGTGATTTTGGCACTAATAATGTGATGTTTTGTCGTGCAGATCTTCTTATGGTTGCTGGTGCCATCTTAATAGGCTATGTTTCATGCATGCTTCAACAAGGATTTGGTTCCTCTTTTTTCTCCAACATGGTACATTTTTCCTTCTATTTGTTCGTATGCTAAAGGAGCAATCTTTTTCTGGTGATCTTTCGGTAAATTGGAGATAAATACTCTCAACCCCGTGTGTTGTTCATAATTTGTACCAAGAACGATGTGCTATTTCAGTTAGCATTCAAAACCCTTAGAAATCTTGGGTTACTTGTTAACTTATTCATATCATATAGGTATAAGAAAGTAAGTTCGGCGTGTCGATAGCTCATGAGATGCATGATAAATACACCCAATATGTTTGGTTTTTTCGTTGCACATGTTATAATTTCATAGGGTTCTGAATGGTACTTGGAATTTTTGAATGTTCTTGAGTGGCAGTTACAAATGTCACAGGGGAATTAGCAGCAAAGTCCTATATAATGATAATGTATATCAAAGTTAGAATTATATCTAATTTTTTAATTACATGCTGCTGCAGAAAGGCAATACTGAAAATAAACTAGAGGAGCGATCAACAAGCAAGGAGAAACCAAAAGACGAACCCGAAGCTGGATGGCCATCATTTGGTCAATTAGTCTATGACTTAGCCAAACTCTCGCTCGAATCATTGGGTGGAATCTTTGTTCAATTCCTCCCATTCCATTTCACGAGTAAAATGACCAAACAGGGCCTCACTCCACTTAAGGATTCCCTCATTCTGCCTGAGGATGAAACAGAGCCCTCTCCAGCTCTAAAACAAAGGACTCCGACTCCCCTGACCGAAACAAGTCGGGCCCACATCCCTATTCCAGATGACAGATCATCAGAAATGAAGCCTCAGAAAATAAGATCATCGAGCTTCAAAGACCCTTCTCTTTCTAGCAAGCACAGATCTTCGCGAAGGCAAGAATATGCTGATCAGTTTTATGGATCGGGGGAGGTTCCTCAGTATGCACAAGTTAGGTCTAAGAGCCATAAAGAAAGAACAAAGCATCGACAAAGAGAGAAAAGTGGAGAAGTGAACTTCGGATCGTCATCTGGATTGGAGACGAAGCCTGCTGCTGAAACTAAGACTAGCGGATATGAGAATACGAAGTATGATCCTTACAACTATAGGAATAAGTACGGGGACTCGTATCGTTTTGAGTAACTTGCGTTCATATTCCTTTTTGGCAAATCATGCAGCTGTTTTGGCATTGCATTGTGCTAACAGAATCTCAATGCAGTGTATGGGCATGTCCCTCTTGGTTTTCTGGTGTTGTGCTGTTAACTAAGTTTAATATTGAAAGGTTGAACTTCTTGTAAATCATGTCATTGTAGTATGCGTGTTTTTTGAACCACAATGGATTTTAGTAATGTTATACCTAAGTTTTAATCCAAATGCTGCACTCTCACTCTCTCTCTCTCTCTTCCCCCTTTTTTTTTTCTTTTTTTTTTTAAACAGGGTGTTGAATTTCAAGTGTTTTGCCGACTAACAAAATTACAAAGGAGTTGGATGGAGTAAAATATGTTATTCAATTCTTGGTTTTGTGGATGGAGCAAGGACGATGTATTATTCAATTTTTGCTTTTGTGAATGGAGTAATTAAGTTGGAAGAATCGATATCTTTTGGTTATATTTTTGCCGAGAAAAATATTTTTTGTCATCCGTACTTTGCGCATTTTTGTAATTTACCATCTCGGACTACTTTCATTGCAAATCGCCATCTGAACTCTGCATTTGTAACAAACCGCCATTCAAATTTTTTTTAGTGGTTTTGGCCAAAAAACTTGATACATGGCATTTTTAGACTTGCGCCACGTCAGTTGTATTTTCACCAAAACCACAAAAACAAAAGTTTAGATGATAGTTTGTTACAAATGCAAAGTTCAGATGGCGGTTTGCAATGAAAATTGCCCGAGATGGTAAATTACAAAAATGGCCAAATTACGGATGGCAAAAAAAAAATTCTCTATTTTTGCCACTCAAAGGATGAAAGTTGAAGTTCTCTAAGGTTTTGTATTCAATTCTTGAGTGAGTGAATTGAAACATTGGGTTGGAAGGATATTCTCTATATGGATCTCTTTGTGCTACTAATAGGGTGAGACTAGATTCTTTAAGCAAAATATAATGTTTAATTCGTAACTTTGTGAATGAAATAATTGAGTGAGGAAGATCGTCTCGTATGAATTTGGTTGTGCTAGCAATAAAGATTCTTTTAGCAAAGCACATTGTTCAATTCTCAACTTCGTGAATAAAATAATTGAGTTGAGAGGATCGTCTTGAACTTATGTTGTGGTAACACAACCTATGCATGTGAATTGTGATATAGCGAATTAAATTTACGCTGCCATGTAAAAAACCACAAGAGTGATGTCTCCTTCACACCAATTAGAGAAATCACAGGGCATATGGCTGGAAAAAGAGACCCTAATTGATGCATATCTTCAAACAACGTACACATCACATTACTAATCCAATTCAAGATATTAAAAGTCCCCAGATATAGTTAGCAAAGATTTAATACACGACTTTTCACTTTCTTGCAGATATTATAGTACTTGATAGGGCTTACTCCAACAAACATTTATTGATGATCACAAACTCGTTTAAAAGTTAAACTCTCACGGCAATTCAATAAAATTCAACAGATAAAACTTGGCTGGGTGGCAACTGTCCTCACGAGAAATGAAAGATTGAAAGGCAACTTTATGTTTTGGTCCCTCTTTTTTCTGCCCAGTTTTAAGGTGGTTTTTGTGGTCACCATTTCCCAGACCATCATAAAAAAAAAATCTTTAAAAGAGCCCATCAAAGTTCAAAGTGTATTGAATGCATGTGCATGGAGAATCACAGCCAAAGGCAACAGCCTGACACAGGAACAACTCACTCTTCTTTCTTCATTTTCTTGGTAAGTTACAAACTTACAATTCATCAAGTTCTTCATTAGAACATACACAAAAACACAGTTTTCCTATAATTCTTGCTAACTCTGCTGGATTGCACACAGTTACACACAATGGGGTGTGCAGGATCCTCGCAGACCAAAACGGAGGGTGAGATCGGATATTTTCAGAATTCCTAATCTTTTTTTCTAAATAATGTTATGTATAGGAACATCTACCTTTTGCATCGATCGATAACCATCCAATGAAAGATCTCGTAACATTATACTGTTTACAGGAGCTGGGAAAAAGATCAGAAAGCCAAAAGCTTGGAAGCATCCACAGCCAATTACCAAGAGTCAGCTCATACAGCTCAGGGAAGAGTTTTGGGATACTGCTCCTCATTATGGTGGCACTAAAGGTAAGAGATTTAGCCACTTAAGCAGTAATTTATTAAAGGATGCTTTGTTTTTGTGACTTTGGAAGGTGTTGATTATTTTCTTTAACTATGGTAGAAATTTGGGATGCACTAAGGGCAGCAGCAGAAACTGATCCATCGCTCGCTCAGGCAATTGTGGAAAGTGCTGGGATCATAGTTCACAATCCTGATATGACACTTTGCTTCGATGAAAGAGGTAACTAGTTCTTATGTCATTAAGAGGGTATTTGCCTGAGCTTGTAAGCTCTTCTAAACAGCTTATAAGTTGTCAAGAAGCTTATAAGCACTCACAAAGTGTTTTGGCCAAATTTATTTAAGATGTAAGATGCTTAGCTCCTTAATAACCTTAAGCAAAAATGTATTATTATGTTAATTTCTGATGTTCTATTCCACCTTAAATCCCATTTGTTATTGTGATTAACCCCAAATCACCTATGTTGCAGGTGCAAGATACGAATTACCAAAGTATGTATTGAGCGAGCCGAAGAACCTGATACAAGATCCTTGAAATAGAAAAGGTCGAGCTTTTTTGATGTAAACTTATGCATATATAGTCATCTTCCTTCATACATTGTCCCCTAACTCTGTCCCTATCAGAAAATTTTCACTCACATCACCCAACTCCCAGAAATTTGCTGGAATTATTATAATCACAGGAGAAGAGAGGGTATCTGTACTCCATTGAGTAGTCATCTTTCAAATTGGTTGTGTTATTTTGTTTACAAGAGATGTAATTTTATCGAACTGTTATTCCCGATACTGTATTACTTGTGTCTTGCAGCAAAAACTCTTGCCAGACTATACAAGTGCGTAGTGTTTATAATGAATAATCTACTATACTATTTAATCACAGCACAGATTTGATCTTTTCGGCATGCTCTTTTGGAGATAGTAGTTTCAACATTCAAATTTCCATGAATACGAGGGAAATAACGTGATCTGACATGTGAAATAGTTCGATCTTTTAAAGGAGTGTGTACACATCGAATTTTAGAATAACAATCTCTACAAGCACTCAAATTCTACAAATGATGACAATTATAAGAAACAGAATTCGTACTTACATGATTAAGAAGCGTTTTACAAAATCAACCAGGTATTTAAGCTAAGATCCGCGAACCATTTCCTCAAACCTTCTTGAAGAATGACAGGATATTCCCTTGCTTAGGGTCCTTATTTCCTGCCTTCTTATTTCCAGTTTTCCCTGCTTGATTTGCTGGAGCTGTGTTTCCGACTGCAGGCGACTTTCTAGCCACTGGTGGCCTAAAATTGCACCCATTTGCAGAATCAATCAGTGTGTGAATATAAATATACACATAAAACAATAATAAGAAAAAGAAACAAGTAGACCATCTCTTGTGAAGAACACAGAAACCACAAAGCATAACAATAGAGTTTTCCTTTAAGCATATTGCAAAGGAACATAAAACTATCTTGACGTATGAAGCACAAAACCTTTACTTGTAGACATAAATATCTTTCCCCTCAGCAGTACAATACTTAATCCACATACATAGTGTGACAAAATTAAAGCACTTTTACTTTTAGACAAAATAAAACGATAAAGCACAATTGCCACCAACCTGTTCACAGCATTGTTCACGGTGCTGTTCTCAGCAAGTTTTGCTGAGCTATTATCAGATTTAGTATCAGGTTCATCACCCTCCCATACAACCTCGGTAACTGGTGCCACAAATATAAATATATCAGATAATTGATTTCTGCGGCACATTAACAGTGAAACTTGAATTACTCATTGACTAAAAAATCTCAGAGAAAATTATGGCAATACCTTCTCTTCCACGTTCATCAATTCGTGTCTTTACCACTTTTCTTCTTTTAGGCCCAGCATCGGCCACTTTATCTTTCATACTAGCATCTGCTTCAGGAACATGGTTAAGGGTCTTTTCAGTAGTAGGGGAAGATTCAACTTTTTCGCTTTTGCTCGTTTCTATAACTTTTTCTACCACTTGTTGGTTGGCTTTTGCACCAGCTTCCTTCACTTCCTGGATCTTTGGTTTATTTTCCTTCTCTTCAAAACTTAGGTTACGCTCCAGGTCTGAACCATCTTTTGCAGATATAGTAGACTTTTTAGGAGGATCAGGTGATGCTAGGCTCACGACATCTTTGTATTCATCTTCCTCATCTGAGTAATCAAATACAACTCTCCTCTTTCTACTGCCTTCACCATTCGAAGTTCTTTTTATGTTGAAATCTTGGCCTTCATCATCACTGCTCCCATGTTCTACTGATTCACGAGCGCAAATTTGAGCTTCTGCAGTAGCTGCTCCAGACAAAAAAATAAATCTAAGGAAAAAGGGGGAAAAGACACACAAGCAAATCTAAAATTGTCCCGCTCGAGGTGATAAAAGAAAAGACTTTACCAGCAGAGTTCTGTCTGGAATTCTCAGCATCAGGTTTAGGCTTGGTAGACGCACGACCCCACATGCTAGCCAATGCACCTCCACTTCCAGAGGAGTTTTTATCACTTTCACCCTTTCTGGTTTTATTGGGCAACTGAGCTACTTTTTCTTTATCTCCCTCTAACTTTATATGGCTCTCAGTTTTTACAGCTTTTGAAATGTCAGGCGATTGAACCGCAGCAGTAGGAACTTTCTTCTGCTGAGGCAGCGGAATGCCTCTAGAATGATTATCAGACTCTCTTTTAGAGGGGCCTGTGACTCCTGAGGTATTCACCTGCAATTTTCCAGCGTCTCGAGGTGTTTCCCCAGCAGTTCGCTTAACAAATGAGTTGGAAACTCCACAAA
This sequence comes from Lippia alba, assembly GCA_037834125.1. Taxonomy (NCBI): domain Eukaryota; kingdom Viridiplantae; phylum Streptophyta; class Magnoliopsida; order Lamiales; family Verbenaceae; genus Lippia; species Lippia alba. Next base: position 11,965,837 of record JBBMKE010000011.1, on the reverse strand, counting down.
ACCTATCAGCAAGCATTGAAATTAGATAGGTGAGGAAGGTAATAGAAACATGCCTAATCCTTGTGAAAAGAAAGTAAGCTATGAACACCACCGATATTCACATTTCATCACAGAAAGAGTCTTATTTCATCAAAATGGAAAATCTGAGGAACAGGTATAGGACCTGTTATCTAGCAAACAATTATCAGCTGTTGGTGGCTGCTTAAAGAGAACCTCAGCTTGGACAAACTCATGATTCCAAAGGGTTGCTGGATCCTTGGGAAGGCAGGCTTGTACACTGTAGATTTGAATGGAGCAATTGCCATCAAATTCTTGCTTTGCATCTGAATCAAAAACAAAAGTGTCATAAAGTGCAAAAAAGGCTTCTGAACAGCTAATAATAGGACAGTACCTACATGTAGAGCGTCCTCTACTTTGTTCTTAGATAATACATGCTCTTAACTCATAAATCACAGATCATAATAGGATTAAATAAGTTTTCCAAAGTCAAGATTGCTTTTTTAATCTGTAGAGATGATAGCCATCGTTTAGAAACACAATGCAAGCAACTCCAAAAGATGGTGCTACGCTTCAAATATGCCAACACATCATTCATTTAGCACTAGCATACAAACACCATATATGTTTCTGCTCATTAACCGAAATCAAAATTGTAAACTTGCAGAGGAAAGATCTATTTGACCCAACTTACAGCTTAAACCTACAACATTGTGTCGGGATATCAAATTATCAATCGATGCAAGTCACTAAAAAATCACCTGAAAGCTTATGATGGGGAACAAGCCTTATATGGTAAGTGGAGGAGTTGTTCTTCAACCACCCAGACAAAGAGTAGATCACTTCCAATCCATTTCCATACTTCTCCACAAACTCTTCTAGCAGCCTACAACCGGAAAACAACCCATAAAAAATACGTCAGTTTATCAACCAAAAACATAATCTACAGAAAGATGGCAAAATCAATTCACATCAAAACTCTGTTACCTCTTCGCAGAATTGGAGGAAACCAAAAAATTTCGACTCAGCCATTTATAAGAAACCTGAACAAGAAACAAAGAAAAAGTGCAACATACTTAACACTCCAAAAAAAATGCTAAAAGCAACGGCCTTTAGTAATTTAATCCAATTTTCAGCTACGTGCCCTTTAAATTCATCTCTTCTCTTTTTGAGGTAAGTAATTAATCTTAAAAGCAGAACTGATCCAATATCAAAATATTTAATGAAAATGAAATCTTGCGAGTAAGATTGAGCATAAGAGGGCTTACAACTTGAAGTTTATCGGAGACGATGGACTGAATCTCGTCGAGAATACCTAGGGTTTCGATTTCGGTCATTGATTGCCAGGTTGAAAAAGGCGAAAGTTGGCCGGAGAGATTGGGAAGGTTTTTCCCTCTCAAAAGGGCTCTTGATTTCCCGCCACTCTTTAGTGAATTGGGAACTTTAGCCCTTTCAGAGGGTTTTGATATACAACAAAGACACCCTATGGTCACGTGATCGCCGTGAGGGTAAATGTAAATGTTTGAGCCGAAAAAAATTACGTTAGAAGGAATACCTGCATCAATAAGCGTTTTCAGAAGATTAGTCTTTCACTTGAAAAACTTTTGAGAGATAAATTCCTTGTGTCGAAAATCATCATCCCACCAGTGACGGAGGCAGTAGGGGGGCCGGGGAGGGGCATCACCCCCCCTAAATTTTGAAAATTTTTTATTTTTACCTATGTATTTTGAAAAATTTTCATTTTCTCCCCCTAATTTTTAATTTTCGCCCTCCCAAAAAAAATTGATTTTACCCCTTTTATTTTATATTATAAAATCTCGTCCCCCCGACTCGTGAATCCTGGCTCCGTCCCTGCATCTCACAAATCTTATAATTAAGTGTGCCCATTCGGGTCGGATCGGGTCGGATGAGTCCTTATAACCCCTGTGGGCTGTGTGAGGATGTCTTCACGTGAATTACCACGTCTCAGTGTGTGTATATATTATTTTGGGCGAATTACACTCAGGTACTCTGAGGTTTGCCCTAATTACAACCCGATCCCAATTGTTTCGAAAATTACATATGAACTCCTAAAAATACTATTTGAATTACAAATCAGTCCTTTTTTAGGGGTTCAAATGTAATTGAAATAATATTTTAGGGGTTCATATGTAATTTTCGAAACAAGAGGAATCGGGTTGTAATTAGGGCAAACCGCAGGATATCTGAGTGTAATTTGCCATATTATTTTTTCAAATGAGCTTCAATGGAGTTCTACATTTAAAAATAATATTTTTTGAAGTACGTTAGTCTCAACATCTAATTAGTATCATAAGTGTCCTTAAATCTGTTTCATAATAATTTTCTCAAATGTTTTATCCCAAGAAAAAGAAGTTTCTCTCAAATTTCAAGAAACTCTGCCACAGTAATAAAAAAATTTCCCAAATTACAAGCAAAATAAAACTTATATATTAAGAATTAAAAGTTTAAACCTAAAATTCATATTTTGAGTCTTGCCATTTTCTCATAATCCGCATATATTTGCTTTCATAATTCACAAATTACTTAATTAGGGTTTTAGGATATTCTTGCCTTCCAAAACCCATATGATCCACCCCGCTCCTAAACACTCAGCTTCAAAGCTCAGCAATTCTGCAATGGCGGATTCGCCCACATCATTTGGCCAAATCTAAGTTACGATACTCTCAAATCACAAAATTCCCTGAAATGATTTTGCTCAAAACAATCCGCAATCGCAATTTCCGAGCTCTTCTCAAACTCCATAGCGCCTTGGATTGCCACAAGAACCCTATTCTCCCCTCCCCAATTTCATCAAATTCCTCCAATTCTTGGCTCCCATCATCACTATTCAGGAGACCCTTTTCGATTTCGGCTCAAATTGAGAACCAATCCGAGGAAAAGAGCCACAACTCCCGAAAACGATTGAGTGTCTTCTTCAAAGAAGCTGTTGGGATTTCAGAAAGGGTCAATAAAAGCGACGTTAAAGCCGAGGATGACGGCAAACATTCGGCATTGGAAGATAAACTGAGAAATTTAGAGGAAGAAGTGAGGAATTTGAGCAAAAAATCGAAGCTGAGGACTGAAAAACGACGGTTCGTATCGAAAAAGGGGGGAAGGAGAAATTTGAGTGAGTTGTTTTCTGATAGAGTGGATCCTCTTAAGCCAACTGATTTTGGAAATGAGGATCCTAGAGTTCACAAAGAGCTTTCTCCTGATATGCAAATGCTTGCCCACCACCTATATTTTGAAGGATACTTGAAAGGTGCCACTTTTGTGAACAGGGAGAAATTTGATGTGACTAGTTTTCAGGCCAGTTATGCCCGTGAATTTCTGAAGTTCGCGGCCGTCGAGTTTGGAAGAGATCATCAGGGGATTGACAAGTAAGAATATAAAGAATGCATATTTTGCTGAGTTTAGTGTATTATGCAGTAATTCATGAAATGTTATTGTAGGGTTTGCTTTGATTGCCTATTGTTGTGTTTTCATGTATCTAGAGTTTCAAAGAAGTGGTTATATACTTATTAAAACATGCTTAAATTTGGCAAGGTATATAACGGATAGGCGTTTTTGTTCAAATTGCTGTCATTTTGTAGTGTCGTTTTTTTATGAATTGCCATGAGTTGTTTCTTGATAATGTTGGCAAAATGAAGCAAAAGGTAATGAGTTTCTTGGTAATGTTGGCAAAATGAAGCAAAAGGTAATGAGTCCCGTGATCCCATTTGATCAGTTAACAAAGATTTAGGCACATAAGTTTCAGAACAAGTCACCTCCGCGGTGCTATCCTCTCGATTGAGAGATTCTGGATTTGTTTCTGAGCCTTGGATGAAATGAGAGGAGTATTAATTGTAGCACTTTCCCTATGCCGATCATGGAACGAATGTGATTTGCCTTTTAAGTTGGTTTTTGCTCCAGTTATGGTTGATTTTGTACGAGTAATGGTTAAGCATATAGTAAGCGAACTGGATATTAAAGAGTGTATTTAGTTGCAGTTAAATGCATGGTTGAATTCTATTGTGAATGTAATATTCGCATTCTTGCACCCCATCTTTTCCAATCCTGTTTCGCACTCACAATTCCCTCATCTTGTAAATGATCAATCCAGATGGCTGTCGGCTAGTGATCTGAAAAAGATAGCTCTTTTTGGGTGTCCATCCCTCGGAAAAAGATGTGTTTATGCAGCTAAAAATGTGCGCAAATTCTTTGAGATCAACGAACATACGGCAAGTTATTCAGACAAGTCAATCGTTCCCTTCTCCAGATTTTTATCTTTAGGCCATGTGGGTTTACGACTATGTTCTTGTTTCAGGTTTGCAGAAAGTGCACATTGCAAGCTTCGTGTAAGTTTGCGAATAAGTTGGTTCGAAAAACAGGCCCGAACTTCAAGTTACATGTGGATAAGGTGATGAGGCTCCTTGTCATGTACGCCATGGAGTCCGGTCCTGAAAACTTGGTTGTGCCTGAAGAAATCAATGCTGCTGTTAGTAGATTACTGAAGGAGGTGATAAATCTTAGTCAAACCGTGTCACGATGATCCCGATGAAAAAGAATGACATACATGCATCAGAGTTTTAGGGTAATTTTCAGTTTTATATCATTTGGTTACATGAGTTCACAAAAGGGGCTCTTGTATTTCCATTAATCCTATGCCTTCTCAAAATTGTGTTTTCCTAATTAAGGGTTTTTGATAATTTTAGTTATTGCAATAATTACTCTGGCATACTTGATCTTTTAGCATAATTACACAAACTTCCCCCAAGGTTAGAAATATTACAAAAACTTCCCCCGTTACTCTTAAGTTTTGGCCAATTGCATGTTATTATATCGTCAAAATTCATTGAATCAAATGTGATGTAAATTTTTTGGTATGGGAGGCTTTTGTAATTTCTCAATCCCTAAGGAAAATTTTTTTGTGATTAGATTTTTTTTTTTAACACACACCACGGAATTTAAACCTGGATCATTGCCTTGGAGTAAACAACTTAGACCAAACCTGTTGTCAAGTTTTGTGTAATTAGAATCATTTGTCTATCTAATACATTTATAAAGCATAAAATAAAATGCCTTCAAACTTCTCCTGTATCAGAAATAACCAACTTTTGTACTGAAAGTTGGTAAAAAACCATAATGTACAAGAAGGACCGAATCTTGTGATGCAACTTAATCTGCCCCAGCACATGGGAATGACCAACCTGTGATTCACATAACTTGGCATGGCCCGCGACAGCCCAAAGACTAGCGACGCCTCATCCACGGTGGAGCAAAACCAACTACTCTCTCGGGGCGGTGGTTCTCCGCTGCTCGGAGTCCGCAAATGTTTGGATTTTCAGTGGTCAGCGGAGGAGAAAGTAAACAAAGAAGAAAAAGGAAAAAGGGTCATTGATGCCCTAAATGCCCTTTAAAAAGGAATGCTTGATCCTGAGGGCCTGATATCATTTGACCTAGCCAAGAAATTCACCCATTTTGAGTTGTAATATTTATTTAAGGAACCTTGAAAATCAAGATTTTATCAGACTTGGGGAGTTGGAGTAATGTAGAAAGAAAATTATGAATTCCATTGAGTTGTCTCGATTCAATTGTTTCATTCATACAATTCGAATCTAAACGTAAACTGGTTTAAAAGAACCTAGCATTCATCCCTGTCGAGTCTATATCAGTTGACATTTGATGATCACCTATCCTTTTACGAAGAAATATAAAATTTGTAATCTTCGGAGATATAAATCTACTGAATTTGAAATTTTGTGTAATTATAAACGAGTTCCCCTCATTTATTTGAAGTATCCGTAACTAATTTAATTTTAGCTTCCAATATTCACAACCCTAACTACCCTTCAAATCATGTAGTCCATTATTTTAAGAGTCACTAGTGTTTAAAATATAGTTTGCGAACTGATTCTGAAAAATATATAAATAGTATGGACTTTGTATATTTTCTCAATAAATAAAATTAATTTATAACATCTTAGAAACAATAGAACTCATAACTTCCTCCAATTAAAGAAACAATACAATTTATAATCATAACAAGATCACGTAAGCAACACTTTATTTTTCACGATAAAGGAACGTAACAGAAACTTTATTATTTAATGTAATAAAAAATGGCAGTGAGAGTTTGAGCTTCCCTTTCCCACACATTTTCATGAATATATAGTCAGTAAAGCTAATCACATGATGAGCAGAGGCAGAGCAAGTATTCCTCCTATGGCGTAGCCCACCTCTGCATTTTCCCACCTACACATTCTACGTACCATCCATGGTGGAGTTATCATCTTCGATGATGTATTGATATTATCCTGATTCCCATCTTTTTGTTTTCCGGTTGTATAGCTGTGGAGAAGGGTGGGGTAGCCAGGATGACGGGGACGCCGCGCATGCCGACGTGGAAGGAGAGGGAGAACAACAAGCGAAGGGAGCGGCGGCGCAGGGCCGTCGCCGCCAGGATATTCGCCGGACTCCGCCGCAATGGGAATTACAATCTCACCAAGCATAGCAACAACAATGACGTGCTTAAGGCCCTTTGTCACGAGGCGGGTTGGACGGTCGACCCCGATGGCACCACCTATCGCAAGGTTAACTATGTTCTTCCGATCCTCTCTTTCTTTACTCTTTTATACGATTTAATTTGTTGTTTGTTACGTTTCTGATAGTGTTGCTGCATATATATATTTGTCTACATAGATTTACTCGACAAAAGAAAAGAATTTGATTTGATTATAACTGGAGATGTATGCAAGTCTGTAATTAACATCATTAGAGTGTAGATTATGAATCAAATGAGGTGACCTGACCTGACCTGACCTAAAATTTTCTGGGTTTTACATTAAAGCCTCAAAGAAATGAACTTTAAACAACTTCTCTCCTTTCTTACTTCATTGGGGCAAATTTTATCCATCTTTCTGGTAAAGTTTTCACTTTTATCATTATGAGTCAGTCGCTTTGTGTTTATTTTCCAGTTTCTTGTTCAGTTATTCCCCAACTGACTCTATGTTCAATTGTGGCCTTTCCTTTTGCTTTTTCCATGATCTTGTTTGGGCTTAGGAAAGCAATGTAGGGTAGTTTGTTAGGGCCCTTTGTCAGCTTTCATCAAACACACCACCCCCAATTCATGAACTGCCATTGGCCAATTTGGCACATGGCTCTGTGTGTGAACATTGTATATTTAGTCAATCTATTGATTCAGATTTCAGAATGATTATGATATTTTCTGAGTTGGGGAGATAAAGTGTTTTGGAATCAATTTTAAAATGAAGACATTTGCTTTGCACTCAAAAAGTGGAATCGCCCACCCCAAGCGGCGCCACATCGTGGCCCGATAAGATTGTAAGGTGTAAATCACCGAAAATCTCAATCTGTTCCTCTGAGAAAAATCTCAGCCAAGTATAATGAAGACATTTACTTGACAATAGGAATTGAACGTACCTCACCTCAGTGGAAGCAAAACTTTTATTGTTAAAGGAGGTGAAACTTGAAAGATGACTATTTTAGAAGTTTGATTGAATTGTTGTCTTGATTCTTGACTAATGTCACCAATCACCTCACTAACTGATTACTCTGTTTTCGGTTATGTATAGAAAATGAGAATCCAGATATAATCATGTAATTTAATTACTTCATACATGCTTCCTAGTATCTTATTTCATGCAACTCCTATAGGGAAACAGACCAGTTGAAAACATGGATTTCATGGGTGCAACATCATCAGCAAGCCCCTACACTTCCAACAACTCAACCCCAGTTTCCTCCACATATACTCCCTCCATCACTACAGATGGTAATTCCCTCATCCCATGGCTCAGAAACCTCTCATCTTCGTCAACAACACCGTCGTCGTCATCATCAAAGTTCATATATCACTATATGCACGGCGGCGGCTCCATCAGTGCTCCTGTAACCCCTCCCACGAGCTCCCCAACCTCCCGGACCCCGCCTATGGAAACTGAATGGGAAAAAACTTTTGCTAGTGCCGGGTGGGGCCCACGCCCCTTCCTTCCGCTGTCAACACCACCAAGCCCCGGACGCCAGATCCTCCCTGATTTTGCTTTTCCGACGTCTCCATCATTTAGCCTCGTCTCTGCCAATCCATTTTTCTCCGGAGTGGAAAATTTGACCCCGGTCAAAGTGGGACGTGTTCTCCTGCTGCTGCTGATATACCGATGGCTGAAGTGATTCCGAATGAGTTTGCATTCGGAAGCAATGCAGCGGGGTTTGTAAAGCCTTGGGAAGGAGAGAGGATTCATGAGGAGT
>JBBMKE010000011.1:11923345-11946309 GCA_037834125.1 Lippia alba | reverse complement strand
AGGATATTGAATTTTTCATTACGGGTCAACATTATTGAGCTCCTGCATACAATATGGACTCTAAAGTACAATATATATAGATATTAGATACTGTATCTAAGAGATATATATATATATATATATATATATATATATATAATATCGTTATCATTCACACGATAATATATACACGATATAATATACGAAGATAAATAAGAACATAAATTTTTCTTAAAAAGTTATGTGAAAAATATCTGATATAAAAATATTATATTAATATATATTATATCGTTTAGGAAATTTACGAACTTTGGAAAAGTATTAATCGATTGGGACAAATATCTTTTCAAGTTGTGGTCTAAAAGCAAAAGGGGACACAAATATTAGGTACAAATAGTGACAATTACTAACTTGTTTCCAAGCCTTTTTTAAAATTTTCCTTAGTTAATTGATGTAAAGGCAAATATACGTGTTCATGCATGCATGAATACTGTTACATCGTGGAAATATGGACTTTTTTCTAGATCAATGATTTTTTTTTTCGAAAAGTCGCTCTTTTAAATAAAGAAATATTATTTTTTTTGGTTGGTTCTATTTTTTTTTTTTTCATGATAGCTTAGTCTTAGTCTGATCCTGTTTGGTGATATACTGATGTTGTTCTTGATTTCTCTCAATATTGTTAGTATCATAAATTAAACTTTATGTCAATTTTAATATTTATGCTACCATGTACTTGGTGTTTTGTAAAATTATGTTAGGTTAAATACATGGTACTTTACAAATGATACCGAAATTTGGGAAAAGAAAGTTATGGTAAAAAATAATAAATGTTTTAGTTAATTTTTTTGGGTGGGGAATAGATGTAATTACTTATATTAATGTCTATTGAAAACATATGAAGAATATAGTTATTATAAAGAAAAAAAATATGTTGCAATTTACTGTAATTAATTAATGACCATATCTTTGTCATTACTCGAAAATATGTTTGTCACCAAAAATAATTTCTGTATTTTATGTACTATATTTCATGTTAGGTAGGAAAGTTAATTATTTTCTCATGCAGGTCAATTTCCCGGAAATATCTTTACTCTTATACACTTCCTATACTCTATCTTTTGCCGACTTGCTTCTGTACGCTTATCATTTATAAAAGTAGAAATATATGGGCAGAGAAATTACAAATGAAATAAAAGCAACATAACAATTATCTTTTTTTTAAAAATATAAGTAAAATAAATAATAGAATGAATCATAAATTTGTTTTAAATATTATACTTTCACTTCTTATTATTTGTTAATAGATTATAAATTTATTTATTGATGCATGTTAGGGAAAAATTTATTTTCATTAACATTTTGATTAGTAGTACTCAAATTATTTCACCATTACCACTATAAGTTTAACACTTTCCAAACGTTGTAAAAGTTTAATATTAATTTTAATAAGATCGAGCTGCCTCGAGAAGTATTGGAGGCGTTGGTAATTTTATAAATATTAATTTGAGATTCCAGTATTGTTCAATTTAAAAAGTGTCGGTAATATTATATATAAACTATGTTGTATGGATACGAACTCGGCGGCACAGATTTTTGTGTCCGACACGGCAAAATGATATTTTTAGAAGTGTCGGTGCATTAGAGTATATAAACTTTTTAGTGGAGAGAAAAGTTTAAATCTCTTTCCAACCCTAATAAAAAATTAAAGAAGGAATTTGTAATCTATTAGCAAACGATAGAGGGAAAAGTATTGTTTGTTAAACTAAAGAGAGTACTCTAAATGAATATATTTAACTACGAGTTAATTGTACCAAAATCTTGTGACATATCTAATTAACACTCAGAATTCAGTGATTTGAAATTTTTTAAAGAGAACTCTGTGATTGTAATAAATTAGCACTCATTTAGCATTTCAAACCCTACATCCGTGGTTGTAAGGTTTTGAGTGCTAACTTTAATACAATCGTAGAGTTTTCAGTGCTAATTTATATAATTATAGGATTTTCTTTGAGAATTTTCAAATCACAGGGTTCAGAGTGCTAATTAGGCATAACAAATGGGGTATCCGTGCAAAAAAACTCATTTAACTACAGGGGCTAAATGTAATATATCAATTTAACCTAAATACATCATAATTAATACTAAAATGAAATACAACTAAATTAATTATATGAAAACCAAAATTTTCATATAGAATATCTCGCACAGACTATGCAGTGCCACGTGGAACGTGCCAAATACTTATGTCAAACTCTGTATTCAACACTTCTCATGTAAAAAATTTAAGAAAAAATTTGTATTGTTGTATCCGTATTAGATCGCGTCCGTGTCAATATATATATATATATATATATATATATATATACACACACACGAACATACCTAAAGTTTTATCCGAATATACGAACTTTCCATGAGAGGCTCTTAAGACATTAGTTTTCCACAAAGAATTGAGTCTAAAACTTGACTTCTTCATCAATCAATTTTGGAGGCGTCGTCTCTAATTTTTAACTATTGGTGGTATTGTATTCTATCTTGATACTTACTAATGAGTACTTAATTTAATGTTAATGTTATAATAGCTTACATAGGTCAAGGGAAATCTTTGTTATTTCCCAATTTTCACGAGAAGTTTGTGCAATAAACTAAATATTGGTATATGTTATGTAATTATCCTTAAAAAGAAAACCAAATAATACAGCCATACTCGTGTATTCCTATTTGTATCTCAGCCGAGCAATCGTCAATCTCAATGCGAACGAGCCCCGATTTAGGGAAAATTTTATTTTTCCTAATTTAGGGATTCGAGAAGGCATTTGTCTAGGAGGTGGGCGATCGAGTAAGCCTATATGACATTTTAATTTACCGTAAAAAATTACACCATACTCTTGCTGGATCGATTAAAGCCTGTAGAAAATTCACTGGGAGATTGCCTATTTTGTAAGCTTTTTAGAAAAATGTATAGTACATAGATTATTTTGATGAAAATATGTTCTATTATATATTATTAGAATTTAATCACTTTAATCAGCTTAAAAAATCTATTTATTTACAAAACATTAGTGATGAAATTAAATGGTACAATAAAAAATTGTGCGTACTAAGATGACATCAGTTCCAGTTTTATAAAACTAACTATATTTGCGGAGAAACTAATTTTTATTTTATAATATGATTCAAATAGTGGCAAGAATTAATGTTTTAATATTGTATGAAAAGCAAATTTGACTCATGGATAATGATAAATTATTACTGATTAGTTTCTAATTAGGTGATGATTTAAAAAATATAAGTCCATACGTGGACACTTAATTGCTTTTTGTTTAAACCCTCTTCATTATGTGTGTACCTACACATCAATTATTGTTCTATCCTCTACATCATCTCATTATTAAATTATCATATTATATACGACCCGGACATACCCATTAGATCAAGACATAATAATATAAATGTAATATGATAAATTGATAATATTACGATAATATAATTTTATGTATTTTTTTTTTTAAATTAGGCTAATTTTAGATACCCCTTTGCCCTTCATCCTTTAGTCTTTAGTATCCTTTGCCCCTTCATTTTTGAATTAGTGCAATTGTCCCTTAACTTTTAAAAAACATCACACTTAATCTATTTTAATAAACTTTGACGATCGATTTCTCTTCGGTTATGGCGACCCAAGCTTCAAAATCGTCGTCATCGTATTCGTCTATCTAAAGCGAACAAAACTTATACCCTTGGCAATCTTATTAGCGGCCGAAAGCCGCAACAAAGCTTCATCCATCGGGCGTCATTTTTGACTTGTGATTTCTACTTTGTCGGTTGTCGAATTTTGGTTTCAAGACTATTATTGTGTTCCTTGCTCGGGAGCTTCAATTTGATATATAATATCAAAACATTTGAAATCTTTTTTATACAGATCTGCTTTACTAAAGGTGTTAAGTACTGTAACATTTTTCATATGATATGAGAATGATCATGCTGATTCAAAGGTTATGGAATAAAATGCATTATTTTCAAAAAAATAGGAGGGTGTTTGAGATTAATCCTTTTAAATTTTCACGTGAAGAGAATAAGAAACCAACGGTCCATCAATATACATCCTTCATAATTTCACAAATATTATATGTACGCAGATTTGACATGGACAGTGCTGGGAATATACTTCTAATTAAGGTAAACATAATTATCATCACAGTTCCTTTATTAATTAAGGTAAACATAATTAAATGGATTATTTGTTGACTATTACAACTTGAGCAATGCATTAATTATTTTGAATACAATCATTTGAAAAGGCAATAACGTTGAGCTAACGAACGTTGACTTTCCTGGTTCCATCGTTTTCTTTGTCCCTTTTGTTTATGTACAGCGCAAAAAATGCCTCACCGTTGGATTATTATACTGTAACCAGTTCAGTGAATCTGGTAAGTATTATTATTAATAAAGGGTTTTTCATTTCAATATTTAAATTGTTTTAATTTATTTAAATTGTTTTAATTTATTTAAATTAATTTTGCCTCCGTCGAACTCTATCCCAGATCAATATCAAGTAACCAAATATACTTATTAGTTATTAATTAAATCTTGCTTACTTCAATATCAATTCTAACCAAGAACTAGGGTTTCTGGTGAGTACTTAAGAACTTGAACAAATTTTAAAAAAAAATTCTAAAAAAAGCTCAAGATTGTTTGACTGATTAACGTTGAGGACCAAGTTTTGTACGTGCAAACAGATCTCTATGCATTTTTTTTTCATACTAGTCCTCACACTATTGTCAAACCCATCGATTTAGCCTTAATTGAGGTACCATAAATATTTTATACTGCAATCAAGAAAAGATAAATTACACTTAGACCCCTTCATAAGAATATTTTATACCAATTCACCCTCGTTTTAAGTACTTTGAACAAATTAAAAAAAATATTCTAAAAAAAGCTCAAGATTGTTTGACTGATTAACGTTTGAGGACCAAGTTTTGTACGTGCAAACAGATCTCTATGCATGTTTTTCTTTTCTTTTTTTCATACTAGTCCTCACACTATTGTGAAACCCATCGATTTAGCCTCAATTGAGGTACCATAAATATTTTGTACTGCAATCAAGAAAAGATAAATTACACTTAGACCCCTTCATAAGAATATTTTATACCAATTCACCTAAAACCATGAGTGCGTAAAAACTTTATCCTTCATCTCACATTTAATAGTATTTCGACTTTCGAGCCACGGTTAACAATAAAAAGTAAAAACTATTAATATTCCACATTTCCAGTAATATTATTACGAAATAATAAGCTCAAGTAGTTTGGCGTCCATGTTCCCTCTGTACATGGTCCAACACGTGAGCAAGTGGGCAACTAAATACCAAAAAAACGACAAATAAAAAATAACCAAGGGGCAAGAAAAAAAGGACAAATTTTCGTGAAGACAAGTGGGCAAGTGTTTGAATATACGTACACTACAGCTAATTATTTTACCGTACATATACGCAGTGAAGTATACTTCCATCTTGGAAGCCCTTTGAATCAGAGTTGAATTCCGTCACCATTAGTGTTTAATTATGGAGATTGCAATTAAACATAGAACTAAATGACAATCTCTTGAGAAATTTACATATTTCTAAAATCCTGGACAAAAACATACAATGATCAAATAGTACTAAAGCTAATCGGGATCAAAGAGATTACATGCTCAAATTCTCACCGTCGCCCATATATTTGTCGTGTAAGACGTAATTAAAAAAATATACTGATATATGCGTTGAGATATTTAAATATTTAATAATATTTATTTCCAACCGTTTATGGACGAAAGTCGTATCGATAATAATGGTAAATTGTTTTTGGAAATAGTTAAACGCGTGGAACGTACATTTTGCCAACAAATACTTGAATAAGATATTTGCAACTAGGTTTAGATAAATGTCTGCTATCTATTTTTTCTAACAGCACTCCATTAATGCATTAAATTAATATCAGTAGTCACCAGATCCAACGGCAGACAGACCCCCCTCCCATCACTCTTCTTATCTTAAGTCTTGGTCGTCGCAACGTCTTCATTTTCATTCCATCAGACTCTTACAAACTCGTAAGAATAAGTATAAGAATAAGATCCCACACACTTAAATTACTTTTATCATTTTGGTCCCAAATTAAACTATATATCCCTTTCTTCATTCTTAATTATCTCCTTATTAATTCTTCTTCGCCTCAACTAATAGTGTATGTATAATCATAATCATGCGCCTACCACGGCTTGTTGCACTCCTGATCATCGTTTGCCTTGTGGGTTTGGCTTCTGGAGCTGGCATTTTGCCTCCGGAAGAAGGTACGTACAAATATTTACTACGGCAAAACTATTAGCTGAAGTCGTTGCCGAGCGCAATATATCCAAATTCGTTGCTATAGAGCGTTTTTCTAATACTGGTGTGTCGGTCGTCAAACATACACGAGTAATTTTAGCCCAAACCAGGCTCGGCCAAATCGGTGTAACGAGGGGGCGAGTATTTTGCATTTGTTGTATGATTGGTGAAAAATTTGGGGAGAGTGACCAATCAAATGGAAAGTGTAATACACTTACCTTTTTAATTGGTTGAGTTTGGCCAAATTGGGTTTGGGCTAGAATTTTCCAACATACACACATAGATATTTATGATGAAGATTCATAATTTGTAAAATGATATTTATCGTTGTTGTTTGGGGGCCGGGGTTTTAGTGGCGGCTTTGCGGGAGATAGGTGCGACATTGAAGAAGAGCTGGAATTTCAGCGTGGATCCATGCAGCAAGTCATGGGGGTGGGTTACACAGGAGGCCAAAGGGAATGAGAATGCTGTCGATTGTGATTGCACCTTTCAGAATAATACCATTTGCCATGTTGTTAATATGTGAGTGAATTTTCATTTCTTGACCCATATATATATATATATATGAACTGCATCAATCTAATGTTTTTAGTGATTCGGAAAATATAACATCATTAATTCGATTTAAGTAATTGGGGCAATTTTTGGGGTGTGGGAATTCTTGAGATCTTCATCTTTTCATGGAATAAGGTTAAGTACTATGAGTTTATTTGTGAAAAGATGATCTGGATTCTGGAGCAGTATTTCACATTTTTTTAAAAATTTAACCATTTTTTTCCCCTCAAAAACAATATTATTCGTATTATCTGAAGAATAATTTGTATAATTTTCGTAAAATGGAAGGTTTATATGATTAGGAATTTTTACACCTACACTCTTTCTACAAGATTTTATATATACTTGCCTTTTATTTATATATACTTACATCTGGTGCTTAATTAAATGAAGATATAATGAATTCTATCCGCGTTTACTTTCATTTTATAAGGATATAGGTCAATCAATTTAAATAAAATATAAAGAATTAAAATGTTCGATAATTCAATTCCAAGTGTAAATTAAAATTTTGAACTATTTGGATCTAGGTGTTCAAGACACAATAAAATTCCTACTTTTTTTAAAATTAATTATTAAATTGAAAATAAAACTCTGTGTTCACAATTCACTTAAAAACTCAATAGTTAAAAATGCAACCCGACAATTATTACACTTATATATCTATTGACGACAAAATAATTGTAGCTTTACTTAATGGTTTATTATTATTATTATTATTATTATTATTATTATTATTATTATTATTTGCAGGTCAGATTTCCTTGTTAATAACTAATTATTACTATCTTTACAATAAGTAATTTGCATTATTTTCCGATATTACTATTAATTATTTTCAGGATCATTTAATCTACTATCTTTCTCATTTCCTCTTTCATAATAATTCACTAGTAATTCTGCAAATTTTATGCGCGTGCAAAGAAAAAAAATATTATTATTTAAATATATTAAATTAATTTATTTATTTTATTATAAATTTAATAATAATTATAAAATAATAGGAAACAATTAAAATAAAAATTAAAAAATATGAAAAATAAATAAATACATATATATAAAATAAAAATGAGGTTACAGAAAAGTGGAGTTAAAAGATAAGTTAGTTCGGACCAAAAAAAAAAGATAAGTTAAAAAATATGAAAAAAAAATAAAAAAGAATAAAAGTGAAATTAAAAAAAAAAGAGATTAATAGATAAAATAATCTACGTTAGGAGGGATCCCGCAATGAACACATTCAGCTAATTCGAGAGATTAGTCCTTCAGAGTGCGGAAAACTCTATCGAAAAATAGATAAAGTAACCAATTGATAGATATAACAAAATTACATTTGACCCCAATTGCAGAACTCTGAAATCTCAGGATCTTACTGGTTCGCTCCCGCCACAGATAGTCCGACTCCCCTTCCTCCAATCAATGTAAGCACAAATACACACACACACATATATATTTGTATATATACATATATATATATATATATATATATACAAATTGAACCAAGCTCTGAAATTTTGTGTGTCATCTTACGCAGTGACGTGACTCGAAACTTTCTCAACGGCACAATTCCTCGACAATGGGGTTCCACGAATCTTACAAAAATGTATGTCAATTTCTTATGCAATATATGTGTTTTTTTTCTGAATTATTTGATGCTAACGGTCTAATGTTGTTTTTCTTCAGCAATCTCTCTGGGAATCCGATAACTGGTCCTATACCAAAAGAAATTGCCAATATCAGCACCCTTACAGAATTGTAAAGTTTCTTGCCCTAAAAATTTGTGTTTGAACACATTCATGTTGATTAAGGGGTGTGTTATTTAGGATTGTTTTGTGCATTTTGTAGTGTTGTGGAGTTCAATCAGTTGACTGGTACAATACCTCCAGAGTTTGGGAATCTTCCTGTCATACAGAGACTGTAAGGATCTTTTGATTAGATGATTGTAATATCTCATCTTATTATGCCTAATTTGATTTGAACTTGGTTTATTTACTTGCTTTAAATGTCATTTTGTGAAGACTATTTTCCTCGAACAATTTAACCGGGCCGATACCAGAAAGTTTTGCCAATTTGACCACATTGACTGATCTGTAAGTTTCTGCTCACCTTATTAATTGTTTTATTTTTTAGCTTGTCGATGCAGCTCCTTGTTCTTTTTTTTTCTATGCTCGAACATGGCTAAAGGTCATTTTTTTGGGGCAGGCGTCTTAATGATAACAACTTCGTTGGAAGCATTCCAAATTTTATTGGGAATTGGACTAATATGGAGAGATTGTAAGAATTGATCCACAGTGGATGGTTTTGATATCCCTTTGATCATTTATTTACCATTTAGCTCCTGATATCTTGTGGATTCATTAATACCAAACTTAAAATTACGTAATGTCAGAGAAATCCAGGCTAGTGGTTTGTCAGGGCCAATCCCCGCGGGTATTGCTTCCCTCACTGCAATGAATAACTTGTGAGTATATAATGATATACTTGAATGTGATGATAATGGTAGATGATTATTTTGTTTTAGAATCATAGAAAAAGTATGATGTTTTAATCTTATATCTTTTCATGATCATCTTTTGCAGGAGAATTAGCGACTTGACTGGAAATCAATCAACTAATTTTCCACCTTCTCTCAGCAGCCTAAAAAATCTGCAGTACCTGTGAGCATGATGTTTGTAAATTTCTTTGTTGCAAAATAAGTTAATGCTTTTGTGTGATACAATGAATCTTGTTATGCAGGATATTGAGGAGTTGCAATATTGTTGGACAGTTGCCAGATGATCTTGGTGGAATGACACAATTGAAACTCTTGTTAGTACTACCCTTTCCTTCTGCTTAACTCTTCTGTGGTAGAATATGAAAATGCAAAGAAAATTTAGTTCTTAAAGTCAAAATAATATGCATCTCCAGCCCCTAATATCTTCTCAATCAACGAAATTCGTTAACATGAATTAACTTAGTTAATATTTTCTTTTCAGTATCATTTTATAATGTTTTTGCACATTTCTTGTGCAGAGACCTGAGTTTCAACAAATTAAATGGACCAATTCCTGTCAGCTACACTGGTCTAGCTAAAACGGATAACATGTAAGTGTCAGATTTGTGCCACTGCTCCCTTTAACGAGTAAAAAATGATTCTTTTGAACATGTATAATCTGTGTTACTGTTGACTAATTTGTAAGTTTAATGAGAACTGTTATCTTTTATACTGAAAATGTTTATTTGTTCCAGCTATCTAACTGGGAACTCCCTCGATGGAACTGTGCCAACTTGGATGCTGAGAGATGGGGAGACAATGTAAGTCGCACTGCTATTTTGCTTGTTCAAAAACCGGAAAACAATTTATTGTGGAAATATAATATCTTTTCTATGCAGCGACCTATCTTACAACAACTTCATAGACAACTTCAACTTCACATCTCAAAATTCAGTCTCCTCTTGTCCGTCTAGTGAACTGTGAGTTTACTTGAACTTGTCTACAAGTGGATAATATTTTTAGATTTTCTTTTATCTGAATAATTTCTTTCATCAACCATTTTCAGAAACTTGTTCGCCAGCTCGAAAGGAAATACTTCGTGAGTTTCAAATTTTTATTTTGTAAATGTCTAATCTTTTCATTTTCATAACATAATCTGAATATGACTTATAATATCACATTGTCCTAGTGGTGGTATCGTCTCCTGCTTAAAAAGATTCCAGTGCCCACGTGGTAAGTGATATTTCATGCTTTCTGCATTCATTCTTCTGTTAATTCCTTGGAAGGTCAATCGGGTTGGGCATATCACTAAATCTTAAAACAATACAAAATTTATTATGTTACAAACAAATATGGCTTTTCTCATGGTTCACCATACCAGAAACCGTTGGAATAAAGAAGGAATTCAGAAGTTATTACTTTATGCATGTATTATGTGACAAAATTTTCCTTTTACAAATCATATTAACAATTTTCATTGTTGGTTTCTGTTCCTGCAAAAAAAATAAAGTTATTGCGACAATTTTCACATAATTTGACATTTTGAAGCATTCAGATAGTTATAACTTAGAATTATAAGTCTGCATGATATGAAATTTCCAACTCAGGATTTTCCGATCTGCCTCACTCCAATCTTATGTCTCAGATTTACACCACTTTGTCCACATAAACTGTGGTGGAGGCCAAGACACAGATGAAGGAATTACTTATGAAGAGGATCTAAATGCTGGTGGACCTGCAAATTTCTACCTTAATAGCAGGCCAAACTGGGCATTTAGCAGCACAGGACACTTCTTGAATGATGAACGCCCTACAAAATCACTCATCGCAGAAAATGTCTCCAGAATTGTTGGCGAAAATCCTCACCTGTACATGAATGCACGACTTTCCCCTCTTTCTCTGACTTATTATGGGTTTTGTTTGAGTAATGGAAATTACACAGTATACCTGCATTTTGCTGAGATCATGTTTTCTGCTGGCAACACATTCCATAGCCTTGGAAGGCGCATATTTGATGTTTACATTCAGGTACTCAACAAAAATTCAAGGTTCTCCCTGACACGATGAGAAATTTTTTGTTTCGTTATATGGTGTATTTATATCGGGAATGTCATGGTGGTGTTTACAATTTTTTATGTTCTTCGAAATATAATGTTTCAGGGAAAGCTAGTGCTGAAGGATTTCAATATTGAAAATGAAGCAGGGGGAGTTAACAGGGGGATCAGAAAAAATTTCACTGCAGTTGTTACTGATAATACAATTGATATCCGCTTCTATTGGGCTGGAAAAGGGACATATGGTATTCCTTATAGATCTATATATGGTCCTCTCATTTCAGCCATATCTGTGGTGGATCCCAGTAAGTTTTGAGTTCCATTTGGATCTTCTAAAAAATTCCATTGCTCCTTTTGACAGTTTACATTTAATAAATAACCAATAAAGAGGTTATTTTACCTTTTTATTTAATAATCTTATATTTTTGTTCAGATTATACACCACCACCACCAGCAGCTAAAAGGACTTTTGCTACGGGTGCTATAGTTGGTATAGTTGTAGGAGTTATTTTTGCAGTATTGCTGTTTGTGGTTATTTTGTGGTGGAAGGGATGTTTCAAACGCAAAGACACACTGGAAAATGGTAATGCAACTAATTACATACATTGTTTGCCTTTATTTTTAACTAATTCCTGGATTTTACTTTAATGCATCTTAGATAGTCACATGTCGATTTATCTGAAATTTTCTTTTACTTGATGACCTTTTGCAGAATTGAAGGGTCTGGATCTTCACACCGGATCATTTACCCTAAGGCAAATTAAAGCTGCCACTAACAATTTTGATCCCGCTAATAAAATCGGAGAAGGTGGATTTGGCCCTGTGTACAAGGTAACTTAGTAAAGAAGGGTACTGTACTAAATGAATGATCTTTATGATGTCTTAAGACAAACTTGTCACATTATGTTTTGACATTCTATCTTGCCTGCAGGGTCTTCTTTTAGACGGCACCATCATTGCTGTGAAGCAGCTTTCTTCTAAATCAAAGCAAGGGAACCGGGAGTTCGTGAACGAAATTGGCATGATTTCTGCTCTACAACATCCTCATCTTGTAAAGCTATATGGATGCTGCATTGAAGGCAACCAGTTGTTGCTCATCTATGAGTACTTGGAAAATAATAGCTTAGCTCGTGCATTATTTGGTAAGATTAAAGGACAAGCTCTGTTCCTCTCTGTCTCTCTGTATCTCTCTCTCTCTGTGTATTTTCACTATTTTTTCTTAGATTAATTTACTGACATACCTTGAGGTTTGACATAACTACACAAACATCCCCAGAGGTTTGAGGTTTGAACAATTTACAGAACCTTCCATGCCTAAGAATTTATATTACATCTCATGTCTAATCTTTATGATTTATCCACTTTCTTCTTGATACTTATCAATGTTTGATGTTAAATTCATGACTATTATAACATGTGCGTGGCCAAATCCTTGGGTACTTCAGAGGATGTTTTTATAATTTCTCAAACCTGTGGAAAAGTTGGTATAATTAGGCCAAACCTGAGGGTTTTTTAATGTAATTCTCCCTTTCTTTTTTATTATGCTTATTTATTGCTATATGTTTGCAGGTCCTGAAGAACACCAGTTGCATTTGGATTGGCCTACAAGGCAGAAGATCAGCATTGGTATAGCAAGAGGCTTGGCTTATCTACATGAAGAATCAAGACTCAAAATTGTTCACCGTGACATCAAGGCTACAAACGTTCTTCTTGATAAAGATCTTACACCCAAAATATCTGATTTTGGCCTTGCAAAACTTGATGAAGAGGATAATACCCATATAAGCACCCGTATTGCTGGAACTTTGTGAGTGACCATTTAAAAAAAAAAAATCTACTTCGTTTTCTTTTAGCGTTGTCAGCTATTGGTTTTCTTCTAAGACTATAGTAACACCATAATTTCTTGAAAAGAATAATGAAAATTGATGATGGCATTCTGTTGTTCCAGTGGATACATGGCACCTGAATATGCCATGCGAGGCTATTTGACAGACAAAGCCGATGTCTACAGTTTCGGAGTTGTTCTTCTAGAAATTGTCTGTGGAAGGAGCAATAGTAGCATCAGGCCAAAGGAGGAAAGCTTCTACCTTCTCGATTGGGTAATTTATTATTTAAACTTCAAAACCTTTTGTTTTCATGGTTTATGAAAGTAAAGATGTTCAAGCAAAAATATATTCCCTTTCCTCGTATTAGGCTAATTCTTTGAAGGCTCAAGGAAACTTAACGGAACTAATCGATCCAAGATTGGAATCGAACTTCAACAAAAAAGAAGTATTTACAACCATCAATTTGGCCCTTCTCTGCACGAATGCTGTAGCTGCAGAAAGGCCGAGTATGTCATCAGTTGTAAGCATTCTCGAAGGAAAAGGCGGTCTTAAGGAGTTTGATTCAGACTTGTATGCGTCAACAGAAAAGAAGAATACTAAGGAAATGGTTGATGAATATGGCAAAGGACAGAGCATATCGACGGACGTACCATGGACAGCTTCCACAGCTTCAACTGATGATCTATATCCAATCGCAGTGGATACTGAGTACTGGGAGAAGAGAGATCAGTAAATACTAAAAAGCTAAAAACCAACTCTTTTCATGAATATTTTTATAATTATTATTTATCTTTTTGAAACTGTGTATATTGTTTGGGTTTTCTTTGGATTCTTTTTTGAATGTTGCGTTGGAGAGGAAAGGAAATAAATGTAGTTGAATATATACTGAACATTTGATTGATAAGCAGCTAGGGCTGTAATACGGATCATTAAATTATAAATCTACGTAGTGTGGTTTGTTGCGTAGTTTCTGGACTTTTGTCGGTGATGGCAAACTCCAAAATGTGGGTCTACATTTGTTATTTTAAAGTATTTTGAGAGTATTTTTTTATTTTTTATTTAAATAAAAAGCATTTTGAGATTATTTTGTAATGAAATGTAATTTATTTTAGCGGGAATTAGGGATAATTTTCAATTATGAACTCAATTTTTAGTTTGCTTTCCATTTTGAAAATTATTTTTGTTCACTCTCCAGATGAGAATCATAATTTTAGTTTGCTCCTCATTTTATTCAGCACATCCGACATATTCCGATTTAAGTATGCGACCCTTGAGTTTTTATAATAATAATAATAATAATAATAATAATAATTGATACGCCATATTCAATATATTTTGGACGTAGCCAAACTTAGGACATACTCATTGAATAAATGAGAAAATACCAACCTAAAGGATGGAGCCGATTCATTTATTGTGATTTGCCAGGAAGACTCGTGAGGTGACACCCTGAGGAGGATGTATGAGGAATAAACTTTTAATGATTTCGTATAATGATTAGATTTTATCCAATCAATATAATAGTATATTTGTTTAGAATCCTTCAATAACATCCGAATCTTTCAAAATTAAGAAATTATTCTAAGCATTTATTACATTTTAATCTGATATCGACTTAATTAACTCTGTTTTGCAGGTCTCCCAACCCCGGCCCGTTTAATTATATATCCCCATAGGTCATTCAAATTTCAACATCTCAATTAGCTAGGGATAATGATACTCGCTCGTGTTTGTCTTGTTGAAGTTTTCAGACGAAGTGGTCAATTGATATTCGTGGTTATTATTCTCCCAAGTTAAACGAGTGAGCGTACATTTTGGCAACGAATATAACATGTATCCAACTTATAAGCTAATTTCTTTAGTTAGACATTTGCAATCTAATTAATTTTCCAACACTCCAATATTAAATGCATGAATGATGTCTGCAATCACCCAACCCCCTCCCTGTCTCTTAAGTCTTGGTCGTCGCAACGTCTTCATCACTTAATCACAGTTCTATGTACTATATATTATGAAGTCATAATAATATTCCACACACTTTAGTATGGCCTCAAATTAAAACTATTCATTTCTTGAATCGTATCTCCTTAATTAGTTCTTCTTAATTGATCATAATCATGCTCTTACCGCGGCTACTCCTCATTTGCCTCGTGGGTTTTGCCTCTGAAGCCGCCATTTTGCCTCGCGAAGAAGGTATCGTCGCTACTAGAAAACCGTCAAATACACAAATTTAAATCAGATATATCCGTTGCTACTGAGTATTTTCCTAGTAGTTCATCCATCATATACATGCATACACGCGCGTGCCAAGTTCATTAATTTCTAAAATATTTATTATTAATTTCTTTTTTTAATTTGTTTGGGGTAGTTGCATCTTTGCGGGAGATAGCGAGGACTTTGAAGAAGACAGACTGGAATTTCAGCGTGGATCCATGCAGCAAGTTATGGGGCTGGGTTAAGCCGGAGACTGATAAGGATAATCGGAATGCTGTCGACTGTGATTGCCACTTCCAAAATTTTACCATTTGCCATGTTATTAATATGTAAGTGAATTAATTAATTCTTTTATTTCACTAATTATTGGCTTCTCTAAGAACTGGATTAGATCAGTAATCAGTTGATTGTAATTGTTTCTTTTAGATTCGTAAATATAACACCATTGTTTTTAAAAAAAGATTATTATGTGAATTTGGAATTAGTAATTTGTATATATATATAACCCATTCTTGCCTGTCGTCTGTGAAAATATGATCTAGTTCATATTTCTCAAAACAATATTCCTATTATCTGAAGAATAATTTGTATAAGTATACGTTTCTTATAAAAAGAGAGGTTTGTATCATACATTATTTAGGCTTTTTTAATCCTACATACCCCTGAGAGATTGTACGCTCATGACTTTTGTACTAAGAGAGTGTTTGTAAACTTATAAGGTTTTTGGAGTGTTTGGAAAATTAACTTCTATTTAATTTAAGTGAAAATAAACCGCAATCCAAAAGTAGTATAAGACATGCTTTTGAGTTCTGCTTATAAATTATGCCTTTTTTTAATTTATTTAAAATTTTATTTTAACTATAATATTCTTGTTAAAATATTAATATTTCTAAGTTAACATTTTACGTACAAATATTACTCTAAATTTTATATGTTCATTACATTTTTTTTACTCCTTATATCTATCATTTTTCTCCTCCCCAATCAAGTCCCAAAACGTCTCGTAGCTAAAAAACTGCATACAAGGTAAATCTTTTCTCTTTTTTTTTTTAATAATTATATATAATAATTCAATTTGATTAATTAAAAATAACCTTATATAAAATTGTAATAATTTATATATTAATATAATACTTAAAAATATTTTAATGTAATTTAAGATAAATTAGTAATTTTATAAAAGTTAAAAGAGATTATCAATTTTTTATTTTGTATAACAAATACTCAATTAATTATTTTTCTACTTATTTTTTTTCCAACCACTCAAGGTTTTCACTATTACAAATTTTTACAATTTTTATTTATACTTTAACTTTTACTTATGGGGTAATGTTTGCAAACAACCGGCCCTAATTATATTTTTAGGAGTTTCAAAAATTATAAACATAATATTTTATAAGGTTTAACTTAAGTTATGAATGAATTGATCGTTCCACCCTCGATTTAAAAATGAAAAATTTTAAAAAAAATTCGAAAATTCAATTCACTGGTAAATCAAATTTATAAGATATTTAAAACTAGGTTTTTCGAGAAACATAAATCTCTAATTCTTGAATTATTAGATTAATGATAAACAAATCAATTCACTTACAAATTGAATAAATTTAATTTTGACACTCGCTGAAGTGTGTTTTCACTTTTCATTTAAACGACTACGAATAACAATTATCGGGGATTGCACATATAAAATCAAATCCTACTATTTATGTGGACTGAGACTGGCAATGGAATAATAACTTTTGTTTGAATTATGACGTATGGGATGCGGATACCACACCAATACGATTGTATAGTTTTTTTTAAAAAAAATTTACATAAAAAGTGTCGGATATAATGTAGTCTGACATAAATACCAAATAATACAATAAAATGATATTTTTAAAAGTATTTGTACACTATAAAATTTGGGTTATTGTAATAATAAAGGAGGAAGTAATAGTTGGTACTATTGAGTTAATAATAAACATTAAGTAATTTAAAAATTTATTTGTCACGTATTGATTTAGATAGTGAAAGTAAAAGATTCATTTATGTTGTCTTTATAATCATTCACACAAGTATGATGCAGCTAAACGGCAGTAAAATTAATTATTACACATTCGATTCTAATTACTAATAATTAACTATTCAACCTCGTAATTGTTAGACGTACTCATATAAACTATGTCCTCATAACATAATTATTTTCTGTACTTAATGTTTTATTAAGTGAAAAAATATCAACGTAAGCACGACAGATTTCATTATTAATTAATCATTATCATTATTTTTAAAAATAAAGTCATTTATAATATTATATTAAGACAAAGACTCATATTTGATCTTTTAAATTCTAAAAATACTTTTTTTATTTACTTATAAATTAATTTTATTCGACTTTATCTCTGACACGTGAGGTCAGGTCGGTTTGTACTGCTTTGTACTAATTAATTTATTTTAAAAATATATATTTTTAAATTACAAATCACGTTGGAACTCTACTTTTTCTCTAACTATCAAATTATTCCTACTTTTTCTCTAACCATCAAACTACCTCATTTATTTTAAAAATATATATTTTTAAATTATAAATTATATTGAAACTCCTACTTTTTCTCTAACTATCAAGTTTAATTTAATATATTTATTTTTCAATCAATATTATTATAATTCTTTTTTTATAATAATTATAAAAAAATATTATTATAATTCTTCTACCTTATCTACTACAACTTATTAAAAAAAAGTATATCCTAAACAATAATCATTTTTCTCAATTTGAGCTCCTACTTTTTCTCCGACTTAAAAGATATATATTTTTTTAAATAAAATTCAATATGCATGAAAATCATGTTGTTTGTGAATTTACTATCATACAACTAAATATTAAATTTCCAATGAATTTTAATTTTTATAAATTTAAAATATAATTTTGTAGTTTTAGTTATTAAACAAATATAGATAATTATTAACTTTAGTATAGAGTTAAATAAAATTGATTGGATTAAAATTTATGAAATTAATCTTAATTATTATTAATACAATCAATTTATTTTAGTAAAAAGCTCTTGCCAGTAGTGTTAATTGAAATTAATTATAAGAATATTTTGGGCATTCGTATTATGACTTTCTAAATTTTATAGTAAATTTATATTATGCCCCTAATTTTATAATTATGCATAATTTTTTAATTTAAGCTAAAAAAAATCCATTTGATAAAAGAGTTTCTTTTCATAAATTTTAGATAGAACTCCGATTAGTTGTATATTTAAAAGTAAAAGTAAAAAATATTTAAAAATATAAGGCAATAAAGTATAGGCAAAATGGATGTCATATTATAGCTTATATTCTTATGGTTTGAACAAAATAAATTTTAAATTTGAGAAATTTATTAACTAATTGAAAATATCCATTAAAATTATAAGTGATCTTTTTAAAAAAAATATATTAAAGAGGATATGGGGTGATTCTAAAGATAAGAATAAAATTGCTATATTTTTTAAAAAATATATAAATTAATTAAACTAATAATAAAGTACAATAATACAAAGGCTACCTCCTGTGATGTCAGTACAAACTGAACTCATTTTGGATGCTCCCTATTTAAAATGAATATAAAATATCCTATGCTATAAAAATTTAGTAAAGAATCTTTTATTTTTTAAAATTTGCACAAAAAAATTTATAACTGACAATTGTATTATACGCACGTGCAAACTTTCTTTAACAAAAGTTGTTTTTGTGTTTATATGCATAATTTTTTAGTTTTTATATTTTCAATTTTTTACTCCAAAATTTATTAAAAAAATTCACATATTTAATTTGTAAACATGCTTAATATGTTAAAAATTGATGTAATTGTATAATACATAGTTTATAAAGTTTTGGTAAAATTATAAAAATCATCATGTAACTCATACCTTTTTGAATTTTAGTCCTTTTCGATATCATATTTTTTTTTATTTTGTCCAATTTAAATTTTTTTTCATTTATAGTTTGATTTTAGCCCGAATCACTTATTGGGTCAATTTTGCTGATGTGGAAATATGATGTGTTATAAAATTAAGAATTTTGCTGGTGTAAATAAGGTCAATTATATAAACCCATATGTTACTAAAAAAAAAAGAGAGAGAAAAAATTATACAAATGGAAAAGATTTAAAATTTATCATAATATTAAAATGAACCTTGTTTAAACTAACATTGTGGTTACAGTTGCTCAAAGGCAAAAAGTTTAATTATATTAAATAAATTTATATTTCAATCAGGACAGATATTTTTAGAGAAATATTTGAATTCCTATCCGTTAATTATAAGGGTTAATTTTAGATACTTTTTCATTTTTTAATCCTTAGTATGCTTTGTGCCTAAATTTTGAAGTAACATGGGCCTAACCGGTCGGGACCAGGCTTGACCCCGTCCATTAATTCCCTATTTTTAAGTCAATGTCCAGAGCATTATAAATTGCACCCAACAATGCTCATATTCTTCCAAGTAAAAAAAAACCCTCTTTACTAAAAAAAAAAAAAAAAGAAGAAGAAAATGCGTTGTTTGAAGCCTTTGGTTTTGTTCCTTGTTATTGCCCTGTCATTAATCCAGGGCCTGGAGAATGCCTCAGCTGCGGGTAACCGTAGGGTACTGAGCTCCAATATCCCTGCTGGAAATCAGACTTCAACCCTGTCAACTTCGAAATCTCCCGGTTCTATCACATATAAACCAATTCGGGATCCCAGGAAGCGAAATTGCACCTCTAAGAACCAGTGCCGCGGGCCGCCACCGTCAACAGCTTTCACCAAGCCTTGAAAACGCATGACTATTGGGATGGAGTATACATAGAGAATAATAAAACGCTGCTGCTTCTTGTTGTTTCCTGTATTAAGTTTATAGACCTCGTTTCGGTGTTTGTCTGTCAGTGTATTGTACGTACTGTTTTTCCTAAATAAATTAAATAGTTGTGTTTGTTGCAAGTGAAGACCACACTGCAAACTCCATCCATAACTAACAAGATCATCATGAAGTGCACGGGAATGATACAATTAATTTCCCTATAATAACAACAATATATGTTGCCAAAATTCTATATATTAAGTGATTGACTTTATTTAACAATCATGTAAAATTTCTACCAAAAAAAGAAAAAAAAATGATGTACGTAGAAATCACATTGTCATCAATTGATCGAAGGTTGGTTGAGATCTTTCTTACTATACAGCCAATCAAGGTTGAGATCTTCTGATTATACAGCGGAACAAGGTTGGGATCTTCTAACCATAATTATCTAACTTAGGTAATTGCAACTCTAATGTATCCTTAATTGGATACTTTAATTAAAGAACTAAAATGGATGACTACTCGCCGAAATCTACTCTTCTTCTTTTCTCTCGTATTCTGGGTTATAGCTCATAACAAGCTATACTTCTCCTTTTATAGACTCGGAATCCTACTAGGGTTTTCCACTTCTCCGAATCCGTATTTGATTCTGTTTTATCATTTCATCATTTCTCGTACTAATCCTTAAGATCTCGTTCCTTCTCCATCATTTCATCTCCATTATTCGTAACCACCTAAGTATCTTTTTGTTAGCAGAGTTCTAGGAGCGAATGTATCGAGCGAGCTCCGAATACAGCTCACCGCACCTCAGCTCTGCTCGTGGCTTCTAGAGGAGCGAGCTCTCTTCGCGAGTCTTATCGTTTCATCCTTTCTCGTACTTATCCTTAAGATCTCATTCCTTCTCCATCACGTCATCTCTATTATTCGTAACCACCTATATATATCCTTCTGTTAGTAGAGTTCTAGGAGCGAACGTATTGGACAAGCTCCGAATACAGCTCACCGCACCACAGCGCTGCTCGTGGCTTCTAGAGGAGCGAGCTCTCTCTGCGAGCTCCTCTATCCAGCTTGTAGTAAGCTGATTTTGGTCATTCTAATTCTCCTAAGACTAGCCACCTGTCCTAAGTGGGTAGGGCCCCACAAAAAATAATGAACTTAATTCTACGCTGATAATTTCAAATTCAAATAAATATTCTTACAAATTCATAAAATTAATTATCTTAAATAGATCGTACAATTGGATTTTTTAACCAGACAGCCTTATATTATTAACAATACACGGACTAACAAATGAAAATTACTAATCAATGATAAGTAGAACTTGGTGGCGATATATCATTTCGAATATCCATGGCATATCTCAACCACTTAATTCAAAAATCTAGGTTGACTTGAGTAAACGCCTGCCTTTATGCTTAATAATTTTGGACAAATTTGATATGGAAAAGACATTTCCCTCCCATCCAAGGATACTAGAATATTATAAAAGACATTTGATAAGAAATTAAAACTTATCTCATTCGAGAGGGAAAAACAACTACCGTACGAGAGAAAAACTATTCTTATACGAGAGGAATAGTCAAATAAAAAGAAATAAACTGCAAACAACATAGATCAAGAATTCAAAGAGATCCATATCTCAAATGAAATTGAATCTCGTTAGAAACCAAAACAAAGCGGAAGAGGAGACGACTATATTTAGTGAAGTTAAGATAGAAAGAAAAGTTTTATGTTCAATTTACTTTTGTGTTAACAGCAATATATGGTTTTTTACTACCAAAAATGATTTACTTTTCTCAAAATTTCGATTGATAGTTATTTTATTTAATGTAGTTAAATATTAAATTACTTATGTAGATATTACAGAATTTATATTTGGTGAATGTGAGTTTGCCTAAAAAGGGAGACTGAATTAGGTCTTAAAACTTTTTCAAAAATTTTATAAAATTTTATGAAACACAGCGAAAATATATTAAGATTTTAAGAACATTGTTTATCAGAGTTAAGTGCGTGCTTTGCTTGAAATAATTATTGGTACGGAATAATAAAATACCTGACAATGTAATAATGAAAATATGCAAAGCAAGTAAATGACACGGCTATATATCTAGTTTCAGTCCGATGACCTATATCATGTCCCTAAGTTTTCACTTAGGATTTAAAACCTATTCTACTCAAATATATTAGCACAAGTACAATAAAGTTCAAGACATATTCCACTCAAATATATTAGCACAAGTACAATAAAGTTCAAAGAATAAAACAGTAAGAACCAAAATATATGGAAAGATGCACAATATATCAAATATCTTGAAAACATTAAAACTTACCATTTAAGTATAAAAAAGGACTACAATATATTACAATGATGTTATAAAAAATATTTTAAAATTAAATTGGGCTAAACCTGGTAAAGGAGAAATTGGGGCTCCCGCATGGCCCACTCAACACATGCCACGTGGCAGTTGATGTGGACAAAAGGACGCTCCTGT
Organism: Lippia alba; assembly: GCA_037834125.1. Taxonomy (NCBI): domain Eukaryota; kingdom Viridiplantae; phylum Streptophyta; class Magnoliopsida; order Lamiales; family Verbenaceae; genus Lippia; species Lippia alba. Next base: position 11,923,547 of record JBBMKE010000011.1, on the reverse strand, counting down.
ATTTCGACTCAGAGCCTGAGCTCGCCATCGACCCACCCCTTGGAGAAATTTGCCAAACTTTATACCTCGCGCGGTTGGCGGTCGCGACCCAGGCTCCACTCTCGACCGAGATGGACGGTCGAAACGATCCCCAACCTTCCGTACGTGAGCATTAAATGCGGATTCCATCCACCATCACGCGCATTAAATGCGGCCTCCCAAG
>JBBMKE010000011.1:11864254-11875189 GCA_037834125.1 Lippia alba | reverse complement strand
TTCTTCAATTTGGAGGCATCCATCTCATTGTTACTCCTGGCAGCAACTATGACCTTTGCTTGCTCTTCAAGAGTGAAATTGCTGTACTTGAAATTCGGGTCAATATATTCCCTGTACATGTCCAAGATTTCGTTGTGGCTGACAACTCCCGGATTGGTGAAGTTCCATATTCCCCTAAGGTTTCGTTTGGCCATCTCGATTGAAATTGGTAGAAGCTCATCCAAGATTGTCATGCTGTTGGGGATGTTGACCACCTTATTATACCTGGAGATCTTTGTGATGAAATTGCGTGGGTTGCTGAGATCAGAGGATATCGGCATACGGACTCTGAGCGTGCAAACATTATCATATTCTTTCAGGAGATCTTCCACCTGAAAAAAAAAAAAACACATTAATGAACATAAATTCAATAACATGCAGATACCTAGAAAGAAATATTGATTAGGGGCTTAAATTTTAATTACCATGGCCTTGGTCTTTGAATAGAAAGAGCCAGCAAAATTTGGTGTGTCTTCCTCCTTGAAGCCAATACCTGAACCTTCAGGATGTGCAGCATCATATTCAAATATACAACCAGTAGCATAGTTCATCATCAGGAGCCCGTTTTCTCTGCATACGTCCGCCAAAGTCAACGTGCCAACAACGTTGGTGCGAATAGTTTCAGTTTTGTGAGATTCACACCAATCAACATTAGGTCTGCCGGTTACTCCAGCAGCATTAAAGACATGCGTTGGTTTAACAGCAAGGATATCTGCAACAAGCGACACACGATCTTGTAGACGCCCCTTTCCATATTCATAAGCAATTCCCTGTTTCTCACACAATTTTCCGAGCAAACCACCAATCCACCCGGTTTTACCATAGATCAAGAATTTCAAGCCTGGTTTCTGAGGTGACGGGTTGGTTTTGGAAGGTGGGACCACCATTTTTGTCTGGTTGGCATTTTCAGAGACTCCAGATTTAGCAGATTTCTCAGATCCATCTGAATGTCTATCTACTCCACCAGGCATCATCAACATTCTTGGATGAGGAATCAACGCACCAGATACATCACCCCACCATTCAGGATTGCTGGTATACCATTCCATGGTCTTTTTCAATCCCTCTTCCCATGTGGTTTTCTCAGACCAGCCCAAATTCTTTAGCTTCTGATCATCAAGGAAGTACCTCTGATCATTAAATGGCCTGTTCTCCACAAACTTAATGCTTTCTTCCGGATCCATGTTAAATAGCTTGCAAATGTCTCTTGCAACATCAATGACTCTTCGCTCCTTCTTCGTGCCAATGTTGTAAACATGACCAACTTCTCCCTTGTGGAGGACTGTTTCGAATGCCTCAGCAACATCCTCGCAATAGAGGTAGCTTCTGACGTTAGAACCATCCCCATGAATTGGAAGAGTTTGTCCTCTCATGGCCAAAAGGATAAACTTGGGAATCAGCTTTTCAGGAAACTGATTCGGACCATAAACATTGTTTCCTCTGGTTGTTATCACAGGCAACCCATAAGATCTACCATAAGCCATAACAAGCATTTCAGCTCCAGCTTTGGTGGCAGAATATGGGTTAGTGGGCAATAGCTGAGATGCCTCGTGATTTCCCACAACAGCATCCTCCTCGGTCTCTCCATAGACCTCATCGGTGCTGACATGGATAAACCTTCTGATCTGGCCAGTGACTTTGCATGCTTCAAGAAGAACATGGGTGCCATAAATATTGTTCTTGGTGAACTCAAAACTGTTTCCAAAAGAATTATCAACATGGGTCTGGGCAGCAAAGTGCATTATAGTGTCGATGTTCTCAGTGATGAGAAGATAATTGACCAGATCAGCACTGCCAATGTCACCCTTGACAAACTTGAAGTTGGGAGAAGGGTTAGATGGAAGAAGGTTTTTAAGATTGGAACAGTAATCAAGTTTGTCAAGGACAACAATTTTGTAGTCGGGGTAGTTTCGGACAAGCCTATTTGCAACATGAGATGCAATGAATCCAGCAGCCCCAGTAATGAGGATGTTCTTGGGTTGGAATGTCGCCATTGCGGGACGTTATCTGCAACCGGAAAAACAGAGTCAGATCAGATACCAAACGCATATAGTATATCGCGTGCAGATCGACATCAATACTTTTAAGTACATAACCACTTCAACAGGAATCATTCAACTGAAAATCTAAAAACTCTCACTTAAGAAAAGCGAGAGAATCCATCTAACTAGATAGCAGAAATCCAAACAGGATGCTATTCGATAACACAACCTACAAGTCTCACTAAGATTTTAATAAATCGACTGGAAATCCAGATCATTTATAAATGAGATAGAAGATACTGACTGAAAGAGATAAGTCGATCTCCAAACCACCATCTTTTTACTAAAAACAGAACATATAGCACTGAAAGCTTGCAAATTAAACCTGACCTATCTTGCTCAACCTATTAACATACAAAAGCTCCATCATCCAAATTCAACAGATCAACTTCACTGCCTATGACCCAACCAGACAAGCACAAAAAATAAATCAGTTCCATCACTGATCAACGACACCTAACTTCAATTGAGACATCTACCACTCACAAACACAAACCCGCACACTATTGCAGCAAATCAACTACATTCGCACAACCACACAATCTCATAGATCTGGATTAACTGCAGCAACTACATTTGTATAAAAACCGAAACAGCAAACAGATCTAGCACAATTAAGACCAGCATAGATCATAAAAGCAGCAATAAAGCGTAAAATGCAGGGAGATCTCCAGAAAACTCACATTATTTGCAGTTATTCAGATCAGGATCCACCACAAATTGGAGAGAATTCAAATATTCTCTCCCAAAAGAGAAAAACTGAATTGAAGTCAGAGAGAAAATGGAAACAATTAGACCAAAAAGAGATGACTGAGATGCATGAAGCAACCTCTCCGCCTTATATATAGGAAGAACCCACCCCCACCCCTACTCCGCCCACCAACTCCATCCTCTCTGTACTACGCGCTTGATGCAAATTTTCCTTTTCATTTTAATTCTTAAATTATTATATAATAAATACTAAATTTATAATTAATGATGATAATTGGATGTGTGAAATGGAAATAGGAAAGTGGGAAGTTGAGGAGGGGGCGGCAGACTTTTGTGAAATGACGGATTTACCCTTTGACGGGAAGGTGATTTTGGTGTGTTTTTTTGGGCATGAGAAGAATTTGGTGGGGGGTATGAGGGTAGGTGGAGACATATGAAATGTAAGAGTATGAGGGAGTATTAGATTTTTTTTATTTTTTTTTAAGAAAAGAAAATTATTAAATCCCACAATTGAAAAGAATGATAAAAACTAGCCAATTATGGTGATAGATTTGCTAAAATAGTTTAATGGGATAGTGGGAGAGTAATGAGTTACATACTCACATGTGCTTTGTGTTTAAAAAACTAATTACCCAATTTACTATTTGTCTTCATTTTAGTCTTTTTAGTTTTTACACCAGGTCATCTACTGTTGCTCACAATAATTAGTCTCTGACTAAATTATAAATATTTCATAAGTTAGAATAGTTGGTCAAAAAATTTAAAGTTGTTCTACTAAAAATCAGGATTCGAAATTTTAATGTATTTCTAATAATGAGGTATTTACACAATATTTGAGATGAACGTAATTTACTTTAAACACGGGCCTAATCATGGTGGTGAAACAATCTTTTTTGAGATTCATTATGTAATAAACATTTGATATGATGTCTGATAGATTCCGAAATGATAAAATTGATATGTTTAGGAGAATCGATAAAAAGGCTTAAAATATTAATGTTCTGCTTTTGTTATACTAAATTACAGTTTTCCCCTTTTACGTGTGTTTACTCACTCTGTGACATGCTTTTTGTCACTATAACACATGCCGTTTACGAGGCATAATAAACATGTATTATCCCTCATTTGTGAATTCATGTGTACATAATAATAGCAAGTTGTTTTTGCGTGTTCATGTTAACTTCCATGAAGAAGCAAACGAAAGTTTAAAAAGGTGTGTAGATTTTCAAGCGTTAATTTTAGCACTTCCTGTTACTTTTAGCTAAGCACTTCTATAATTTTTATTAAACTGAATTAGTTAGCCTCTAAAATTTAATTCCTTTTTTTATGAAATAAACAAAAAATGACTTAGATTACATAATCTTTCTATTATACTCAACACTCTCACACTCAATTCTTCGCACTGACAAATTTATGCACATCTTGCTTTAAGACAGTTTAAAATTTTAATTCTTCGCACTCACGAATTTGTGCACATTTCTCACTTTTGGAAGACCTAAAATCTATTCAATACACATATAATAATATGAAAGACAAAATTTAATTTTTTTGATTTAACATATGATCTATATAAAATAATGAAACTGTATAAAATAATGAAACTAAGTTATTATTATTAGTTAAATAAAATTAAGTTTTTATATATAAAGTTAAATAAAATATAATTATATTATAAATATAATTATTTAAAATATTTTTTACTAAATATTTTAAGAGGCTCTCGTACTCTTTTATTAATAAAATTTTGTGAATTAATACATTCACACTCACATCCGCATCCGCTCAGTTATGTGGGGTAGGAAATGACAAATGTGATTTATATCTTTTCCAATTTAAGAATACGTGGATAAATATTGAGGGGAGTCCAGACACCACAACCAGCGCTCCCGTCTTTATTTGGAATTTTTTTTTTTAACACACACACATCCAAACAGGGATTCGAACTCGGGACCTCATCCTTATGAATGAATCAATTTACCGCTTGGACCAATCCCTGTTGGCATCTCTATTTGGAAATTTGATTTGGATAATTAATTATATGTCAAGCCAAATACCCCAATAAAAATTTGCTGCCTTTGTTACTTGCATATTATTCAACTTAATTACCAGAAAAGAAACTTCATTCAAAAAAAATTACCAGAAAAGAACTATCCAAATTATAACGTGCACATTATGCAACTTACCAAAATAAAAATATTTTACTACATGCACTTATTATCAATATTATGCAACTTACCACAAGGTAAACTAATGATACCAATCTAGTATTAATTGCATGTCTATTCATGCAATTAATTCCTTAGCAAAACAAATAAAAATCAGCTACAATATCCCAAATTCCCAATAATAATTAATATGCAACAAATTTCATACCAATTCGCATTATATTATATACCGAATTTATCAAATTATTTATGGATTGTTAGAATTTTATGGGTCGTATTCGTGTACGTTTGGATATGGACCAAAAATTTATGGAGTAATAAATCCGAATATGACTTTTTCTTTTTGTGATTAAAACTTGTCCCTCAATTAAGTGAATTTATGAACAATTATTGTAATGGTATTTATGTTTAATTAATCTCTCAAGCAGCATTTTCTTCTTTCTTTAATATAGTTTGTATATATCCTTCATGTGAATTAATTTATTGAGGTGCTAGATTATTCAAAATTATTCCTTTTCCTTTCGTTTTCTTTTTATATGCAAAATTAGGAAAATTGACTTTAACTTCCTTTGTTCCCCACTTTTTTTTTCTTTTGTTTCCCACTTTCCATAAATTCTATTAAAAATTCGTAGGTATTTATAAATATATTTTTTATTTTTAAAAGTTAAACAACTCTCCGCTTGCAAGTATATATGTTTGTATATATGCATGTCAGCATGTGTGTGCAATGAAACTTATAATGTATAAATACGAATACGATCATATAAATACAATAAAAATATAATAATATAAATTTTATTTTAAAACTTTTTCTGATAAAAAGTGTCCGAGTATTAGACCGTAAAACTTTTGGATAAGTAAAATATGTGATATAAGGTGTGGCCGTGTGCGTAGTAAGGTTATTATTTAAAAAAAAAAAGAAATAGAAGATAAATAAAAAGGAGTTGACCATTTTCTTTTCATATCTAAATTATTCGTTGCAAACGGACCAATCTTTCTATATCCTTATCTAAATCCATTAATTTGTATATATTTATGAAACAACCTAAAAGTAAAAAAAAAAGGGCGAAAAACAAGTTCATAAAATAAGTATAAAAGTTTATACTCGGCCTAACTCACCTCAAAAGCTAGCGCATGAGGTGAGGATTCGTTTCGTATTTATTAACTAGCACAAGGTTTGATCATTTTTCAATGTGGGATGTGAGATCTCAACACACCCCCGCACGCCCAAACCCAAACAATCGAGGGTCTATTTAGGAGCGTGAAACCCAATTTAATATACGTCAGACCCGAATAATTGGGGATCTATCCTGGAACGTATTCAATGCACCTGAACAATCGGGGATCTACTCCGAAACGTGAAACCCACCCAGACTCGAATAATCGGGGGTTTATTCTGGATCAATTTAACCCACCCAAGTTCAAACAATCGGAGGTCTACTCTGGGTCAATTTAACATAAAGTAGTTTGCTCTGATACCATATTGAATAATGAGCTTGGTCTTACTCACCTCCAAAAGCTAATTCATAAGGTGATGATTGATTTCGCATTTATTAAGTCACACAAGATTTGATCATTTTCTAATGTGAAATGTGAAATCCCAACAATAAGTAGAAGCATTGCGCTTCCAAATAAATTGAATTGCCAACTTTTTACATTATAAATTTTTAGTGTTTTCAAACACCGACGAACTAACGAATCCAAGCTAATCCCATTAATATTCCGAATCACAATTTTACGTCAATCAATTAAAAAATATGCATGTCACACTCAATAGAAGCAACATATATTGTAAATTAATTAATTACAAATAAAAATAATAAAAATTTTGGATCCACGTTGCAGAATGATTCAAAAGTGACAGTATTTAATACTACTATACCAACGGCCACCAAACATTGTTCGAAATAAGAGGTGCTGCAAATGCAATGTGTTCAATATGCGTGGTAGGTGTGTGCGTTCTATGTATACATATACTTTTCTCCTATTAATATTCTTATCAAGGAGGTAGGTAACCATGTCAGGTATGTCTCTATTCTTGCTAGTCATGGTAAAATTGAATTTTGGAGTCAATTATTTTGTGCCTCTCTAAAAGGTGTGTTTAGGTGGTTGACAATACACTTTGTATGATTAATTACTTCAACAAAGTTGATTAATTACTATTTTTTAATGGTTAATTAAGTTCATAAATGGATACTTGTGGTTGGTATAGTGCATGATTAGGAGAAATTAACTCATTTTGCAGTCATCTATGTCGTGCCTCTAATGGGTCTAAGTTAATTTAATGTAAATCGTTTTTATTTGTTTCGTGTGGCGGGCTCTCGTATTTTACGTAAGGGAAATGTAATATATTTAAAGATTATAAGATCAAATTCGCATCATATGAGATTTGCCTATCGATTTGTGATGCGCGTAATTAATTAAACTGACATAAAAAATTAAGTACATCTATCATTCCTAGTTTATTTGGTCCACATTTTCAATTTGTTTTGCCCATGCCCATGGTGTGAGAATACCTAACTCCTAAATATAGATTAGGGTATCCAAAAAATAGGTCAATTTTGTGTTGGGCATAAAATTTGTAAGTGATAAATATTTCATTATGACCTCAACTTGTAGTTGACGGAATCGAATTAAAAAGTTAGGAAAAAGACACTAAAAGTTTTGGTGGCATATTAATAATAAAGAATCGTATGAATTCCCCACGTGCATATTGTTCTCCTAGTAGCAAAAGAACGAAAGGGTTGAAATTGTTCTTGCGTATCTCTTGGGTATAATGTATAATTGTATATATAATATACTAAATGAAGCTTTACAAAGAAATACCTAGGATTTTTTCAATGTATTGTATAGGACCATAGTCATATATAAGATGAAATGTTAGCATAATTACATACATAATACAACACGTATGCCAATAAAATAGTATCAAATTGGAGAACAATCTACGAATGAACACTTCATAACAACTTTTGTTTTGCGTTTGATACGTTACGTATACAATATTTTATTCAATAGTTGTCTATAAAGTAAAATTAAATTATGATAAATTCAATGATTCAATTACTTTTCGGCACACCAAATATTTTGGATCATAAATAAATGCAAAGAAATTTAAGTTTAAAAGACATTCTAACAACGCATTTGATAAAAAGATATTTTATGATCCATTATTTTTTAAAAAGTTTTGACTTATTTTTTTATCAGAACGCATACCAATATATTACAAATTATTAAAAATTTTCAATATTAATTGGTATAAACTCCTATTTATTTAGACATACATATATCTTTATAATTTTTCTTTTGTAAATTACATATAAAAATGCATTCATATTATCACTAATATGATAAAACATAAAAAAAAATTCACCAAAAAGAAAAATTAAAATAATAAAAAATAATATCGAAGTGATGTCCATCCAAAGTCCAAACAAACAGATTATTTTATTTTCTGCTCACATAACCCTATAATGCCTCTACAAAAATGACCTGACTATAGTTCACGAGATAAGCAACAAAACTAATTACTACGTATATCTATGACACATAAATATGGATACAACAATATGTAATATAATATGTATTTTTTAAAAAAAATTATATAAAAAATATCAGACATAAATATATCCCTAATACTATACAAGGTGATAAAATAATATTTTAGAAATATACGTTAATCATAAATCATCCATTTTATTCTGATTATTTTTTTGCTATTCAAAACCCAGAAACCAAGTAGCAATGGTGTTAACTACTTAACTCTAATTATGACCAAAAATTTATTCGTTGAGTTGACAGAGATCTTGCTATTTATTATGTGTGACATGTTGTCGATCGGATGCCAAAGAAATAATGTATCGCGATTCGCACATGGTGGCACATGCCCCATGTACAACTTAAGAGGTATTACCTCATACGATTTAATTAAATAATCACACTTAGATTTGGTAACCACATATATATGCACTATATATGTTTTCTTGGAAATCTACACTTCAAGTTTTGAGTTCGATATGTTGTCACATATGTGAATATGTGTTCAGTTCATGTACTTTGCAACTCATCAAATCCTTATCATATTTGAAGTTCTATATATAACATAAATTTAATTCTCACCAAAAAATAATAATAATGATAATAATAAATTTTAATTCAGATCTTATATTTCACTGAACCTCGATCAATATTATAGCAAGTGTAATGCATTTGTTATTCAATTGACAATTCTCCCTAAAATTTTCATCAATGATGCGATAATTGTGAAATATTCATTCTCTCATTATACTCTTTTGTCCGAGTTCAATCTAAGTTAAAATTATCCTCATTACACTAATTTGGTGGTGTGAGATTTAGGTTATAAGAATTAATTATTTATATGTAATGGATTCGAGTCGGATCGAACTACTCAAATATAAAACTCTTTTTATCGATGATATTTGCATATTTAAAGATTTGAACACAAATCTTTTGATTAAATTAATATAAAAACGATTGAATCGTTAAATTACATCATTTCATTCATGATTATATCAACGCCAGATTTTTAGGAAATAAAGAACTTATTTGTGTGAGAACTAAAAAAAACCCTATAAATTGTGAGTTTTCATTTCAAGTAAAATTTCTCTTATAATAACATTTTTAAACTTTGAAAACGTCTATATTTGACCTAATGTTCGCAGGTAAATACAACACATATTAAAGACTCTGATATATCTCTCCTTTTGTTTGATGGTTATTGAAATCCTGTGCCTCATGACTAGCAAACCGTAGTTACAAAGAAATCACATTACAAAACATCACACGCTTTCATAAATTAATTAATCACAGCATCCAGGCAAAGTTTTACATGAATTTATAGCACCAAACTATCTCAGGCCTCAGCAGCTCCTCAACACAAAAGTAAAACTACAGCAAGTCTCGCAGTGTAGTTCTCACAATTGGACCTGCATTTTCCTGCATCTAACAAACAATAAACCTTCAGCTCAAAGGACAACATTGGTTCGGAAACTAGTTTAATAAATAACACGGGTTCAAATTCTAAAAGAAAACTTGAATATAAACTAACATAAGCGATTAAAGTCCAAAGTTAATATTTGTTAAGTTGTTATTCTATAAGTTTACGATGGGATTCGAGACACAACACAATGCATAATAATTAGTGTACGTACTTAATACAAAAATATATCAGGTGTTTGAAATTACGATACGATCCTCAAAAGATTATTTCTAGGACGAAAATATCCATCCACTAGGAGTGTTGTTATAATTCTAAATTTCTTTTATGCCATCAAAAATACATGTCAAACCTAAGCATAGTGAATACAATCCCCTCAAAACACAAGCCCCAAAAATCATAATTTCAAAACTCAAACAGATATCTTTATATTCCATCAAGCTATGAAAACACATGTATAATCTTGAAAAAGAAACCCTTTTCAAGTTACCTGCATATGCATAGCCTCTTGTTGAAACTGATGAAGGGGCAAACCCCTCTGATCATAAAGAATAAGCCCACTAAATCTTGGCAATTCACACTTTTCACCCATGAGAATTGGCCTTTGCCACACTGCTGAAGTGGAATTACTACTCTGCCCTCCCACAACATCCCTCTTCACAAGCAATGGTGTAGGTGAACCTTCTCTTCCACTCCCCCTTAAGCTCATCAACTCCCACTTGCACCGCCGCCCGCTCCACCGCACCGACCCCATTAGCACTTTCACCACCCACCGTCGCGGTGGCTCTAGTGGTGGCTCAGCCCACGCTGCCACCGGAGCCAGCGGCTCAGCCCGGGGTGGTTCTTGATGGACACTCCCTCTTCTTCTTGATAGTCTCATTCCAACGATGCATGCACACACGACTAGGAATGAAGTGCATGCAAATAATGCAATGGCCTTCTCAGTAGACAGCTTCCATTTATCCTCTAAATTCCACAATTCTTGTTCCATTTAGGAAAATATGGTATGAACTATAGGGGG
>JBBMKE010000011.1:11843253-11857766 GCA_037834125.1 Lippia alba | reverse complement strand
TCTCTCACAACGAAACTTGCTAAGCAATACGTTGCTGTTGATGCAGCAGATCTGTTCATGTCGACTTTGCAGGTCATTATTCTGTCTTTCTTATATTAATTACTTGTATTATACTTCTCCCGTAGTTTGCTTGTATGGGCGGTTTATGCTACCTACCCCGTGAAAAGTCCATCAGGTATTAGAGATTACTATACCCCTCGGGTTTCATTTTGGTAGATTCGTAATTTCTGCCAGGAATGTTTTTCCACTAACAATAAAACGTCAAGGGCAGTAACTTTTGTTAATGAGTGATTTTCTATAAATACCGAAATATAGGAGTAACTGGTGTAAATTGCCATACTTATATTTTAGTTAAGAGTTTTAGGCTGCATCTTTCAGGTTGTGCTTCTTCCCGTTTTAGCTGGTGCATTTCTGAATCAGTACTTCCAGAGCTTTGTTAAAATCGTTTCTCCCTTGATGCCACCTCTTGCTGTGGCAACTGTGGCGATTCTTTGTGGAAATGCTATAGCTCAGAGTTCTTCTGCAATCCTTATGTCTGGTAAACAAGTGTTTCTAGCTGTCGCCCTCCTTCACACTTCTGGGTTTTTCTTTGGTTATGTGTTTTCAAGGATGCTTGGAATTGATGTGTCCGCTTCGAGAACAATTTCCATTGAGGTTGGCATGCAGGTACATATCCCTAGTTTCCGATACTTTGCAAAAACTCATTTGTCTTCTGCTTTTGCTGGTTGACAACCTTTATGTTATCGGGTTTCAGAATTCGGTACTGGGAGTTGTCCTTGCCACTCGACACTTTGGGAATCCATTGACAGCAGTGCCCTGTGCAGTTTCCAGTGTGTGTCACTCCATATTTGGTAGCGTTTTGGCTGGAATCTGGAGACGAAGCATCCCTATGAAGAATGAAGCTGAGAATCTGGAGCAGAACAAGCTGGACAAAAAAGAAGACTAATTCAAGTTTAGAAAAGAATGACTAGCTCAAGTTTCGACCCTTTTTAGATCTTTTCTTGTAATTTCATTGTTAGCGTTTATGTTCCTGCTGGTGTATGAACTGCAGATCTGCTGCATGCTTTTGGTACAACTTAGTGCAATTTGACAGCATCTCTTGAAGCCATTGAAAAAGGAAAGAGCAGCAATGAATCTAGGCGATTGAATTTTAAATACATTTTATCCATAAAACAATTGTTTCTATACAAGGAACTACACTAGAACATGAATAAACTAAAACAACAGCTGCTCCCTCACCCCAATCAAGCTACATTGTGAATCCCGGTCATGCTCTTACGCGGTCTGGCATCTTCTTCCCTTCTTTAAGTCATTCTACAGGACCGGAAAAAGCCCATTTCAATAAAATATACTCGCATGCCCAGAATTAGGCTCTTAAGTTAGTCCGAGCTGCACGGCACCGACCTCCCGATGAGCAGCAACAACAGCAGCAGTCCCTGCTGCTGCCACGAACTGGGATTGGGCTTGCAACAATTTTGCGTCCATGGTAATTTGATTGTTTACCATTGTTGCTTTTGCATGTGACTGGTAATACGGATTACTATTGATGTCGAAGCTAATGCTTGTGCCATTTATTGATTTAACAGGCATGAACTGCTTAGATTGTTGATTGACTACTTGAGATGCGTCCGTCTCTGATGGAACATACTTCTCCTGATTCTTCCCCAAGTTATTAGTCCTGAAGAAGCAATGTGTAGATGGAGAAATCGACTGAGGCGGGAGGATAGCATTCTGAGGGTATATGTGAGAATCAGTTGCTGGTCTGAGATTCTCATATGGTAAAACCGGCCCCACTACTCTTCCTGGTTTGGCTGCAATGAGTGTACTCAGAATTATTGAAATGGAAAAAGATAAAAACTACTTCATGCACAGGAAAAATTAATGAGCGAGTTCTTGAATACCATTAGGGACCCTTGGTGGTGGACGTGTAGGCTTTAACATATTCCCAGAAATGGCAGCGGTGGATGTTTCTCCAGCAATTGGCCGGTTATCAAATCCTGAAATATTTGGTTGTGTTTTGGGTGGGATGGTGGAAGAGTTTATAGTTGATCTGCATTAAGCAAAAGGAATCTCTGTTGATTAGCCTAATTGTGAACATATGCTTTCATTCTTACTGTAGTATGTAAATGAGCACATAAATGAATAAAGGATTCTTATAGTGATCAGGGAATGGAAGAGATTACTTTGAACTCTAGCAAAAGAATACAGATGCATACATTTAAAAATGAACATTTAAAAAAAAAAAAAAAGAACTAACCTTGGAAGAGAAACATGCTTTCGTTCGGGAGGAATCACAGGTCCACTCTTCCCAATATTTTCCTCAAGATAGGCAAATTGCTTCTTGAAATGACCAATAGCACTGTATTATAACATAAAGAACACCATTTAATGTGAGAATCATAACAAGTTTGAAAATCACATATATTTGGTCAGAATGGTGCAGTTCAAAACCTGGGGTAGAGGAAACTAGTGCCACCGTGTCCTGCCATGTAGTCTTTAAGTAATTGAGGATGGTACTCCAATATTTCCCGGAATATCAGTTCCCTGATATCATCCTTTGTCACTCTCCGTCTCTCAAATTCAAATTCCAACTTTGATATGGGCTGTGAAGATGGCTCCCTCTCAATTTTAGACAGGCCCTTGAAGTAAGGATCAGCTAATGCCTAAGGAAAAGGTAAACCACAATCAGTACAAAGTAATAAACATAAAATGAAACTTGACTAGATTGAGTATGCAGAATTAATTAGTACCTCTTCGGCATTTGGACGATCCTTTGGATCAAACGCCAGCAACCTTTGCAATAATTTAAGAGCCAACGGATCCGTATTTGGAAACTTATCCGCAAAAGACACTGGACGTTTTTTCCTCATATCCATTAAATATTTTCTTGCCTTCTCATTACGTACCTACATCCAGGATACAATAATTAAGCACGAGCTGTGTAAAAAATCGAGCACAAGAGTACTGTATAAATGGCTGATGTTCCGTACCCCGGATATTGTCTCTGCTGATGGTGTTCCAAGAAGATCGGTAATCAGATCCAGCTGATGCACAACACTTTTACCCGGAAACAGAGGCTTTCCCATCAAGACTTCGGCAAAGATGCAGCCTATGCTCCAAATATCAATAGCAGGTGTGTACTGCAAGAAATAAATAAATATATGAGACAACCTTAATTGAAAAAAGCATGAAAACCTCCTGGAAAACGACGCAACCTGATACAATTACCTCTGATGAACAGAAATATCAACTTCCAGGAGAGTTCAATAGTCCTCCCTGAACAAAAATTGTTTTAATCTACAATTACCACTCATTTGATTACTCTAAATGATGCATGCACATAGGATTAAAAGAGAAAGACTAGTCAGATACCCATCCAACAAGATTCCCCCCAAACTGACCAAGCGTAGAGTATGGAAAATAAGTTCTAATAGACCGTAGTATCTAGCACTAATAGTTTTTCCAATGGCAATATCCAAAACTAACAAAGCAAATTATACAGCAGTAGGAGCCCCATATATTCTAAGAGAAACAAACAAGCAATGCAACGATCAACACAGATGTTTTGGGTCCAACCATGATTTTCAGGGTACATAGTGTCATGGGGACAACAATCTCTCCCAGTAAACTCAACGGAAAAGGGGGCAACATGGCTACATTTCTTTACCTTGGAGAAGAAAGATCCACACAATTCAGGAGCCCGATACCATCTTGTAGCAACATAATCCTGCATGTGGGAAAACCATCAGGAAAAAGTCAGCTTTTTTGCTCAATTCAAATCAAATATGAAAGCAAGATTGCAAAATGACATGATAAATCAATGCTGCCAAAGTTCTTAACAAATACAATACTAGCTAAGGTTCAGAATGTACCGTCCAAAAAATTGTTGTTGGAGTGTCATTGAATGCCACTCTTGCTAGTCCAAAATCACATATTTTAAGTTTGCAATTGGCATTTGCCAGTATATTCTTCGGCTTGAGATCCCGATGATACACGTTAGCTGAAAGAGAACAGTAGTTCAGTAGGTATCATACAGACAACAAATTCCCAAGATCAACAGAGAGAAAGATAAGCAACCAATGGTGTAATTGCAATAAATCAATGCTGATAAAGTTTATTGAGATAGCTCATCTTCTTACAAACTGAATGTAGATTAATCTATGTTTCACATTTTAAGCCAGTTAACACCCTTTCCAGTTACCTGTATGCATATATTTCAGAGCCCGTAGCATCTGGTAGAGAAAGAATCGGTGATGCTCCTGTGTCAAGTCATCATTAGCTTTTATGACTTGGTGAAGATCAGACTCCATAAGTTCAAAAACAACGTAAATGTCTCTAAAGTCCCGCCTAGAGGGTGGCAGCATGATCCTCTTAATTTCAACAATATCCGGGTGGCGTAAAAGGCGAAGCAGCTTAATTTCACGTAAAATTCGGATAGCATCAGACATATGCTCAAAAATGTCAGTCATTTTCTTTATTGCTACTTTACCCCCAGTATGTGTGTCGATTGCAGCACAAACAACTCCATAGCTACCCTTTCCAATAATTTCCAGAATTTTGTATCTGTTGGCATCCCCGTAGTCAGTAAAAAAATCTGCCTCTTTTGGGATCTGCATTATATCATAGCATGGTGTGTTCAGAGAGGGAGTTGATAGTATTTGTACCGCAGATGCAAAGGCTGTTCATAGAGTTCAGGATTCCAAGTTGGCACATTGATTTTTAAAAATAACAACTTTTCTTGAACAACTTCACACAAAACTTATTTTAGGACGAAAGGACGAAATCAGTCGGACTACTCCACAGTCTCCACTCAAAAGGGAAAAAAAAAAGTATGGGGAGGCTAACAACAGTTGTCCATGGAAAAAATGCAAGCTTAAACCATTTAAGGAAGAAAGGCACATGTCCTAAGTCCTAACACAACATATGAACTATTAATGAAGAGAAAATTCAAAAACAGTCGATTGTGATTTTCTTCCAGGCTCAAATTCACAATACAGGTACAGCAGCCACCATTAAACTGTTGCCAGAAATAGACCTTTTCCAAGCAGTTAAACAAACTATTCAGAATTTCAAATCAACTTATCAAAGCCTACGATTTAAACGAAAATGTCAACTTTCTAAGAGTTTCCACGCGTTTCTGAAGATGATGCAAAAACGAACAACAAAGACACCACCTCAAATATGCCCCGGGGAAAGAAAACCCTAAATTCCTTCAAAATACAAACCCGACGAGTTAATTTTCTACCCTGGAAAATATTAATCACAGCTTGGGGTAAAATTTCTGATTGAAATCCCCAGATATTTCAAAATTTTATTTTGCAAATTCCTCGACCTCAGCCAAAAGGAAGAAACAAAAAAACACAAACAAAGTTCTTTCCTTCCTCAGAAGCAACATACGGCATAATCAATAAAAAACAAACAAACAAACAGCAAACCTTCTTCCTTTGATCTTGCAGCTGCATCCTTGCGTTTCCTTCCTCAAAACACTCAGCAGATACGTCGGCGAGGTCCCCTTCCCTCGATCCGATCAGATCAAAACAGGAATCCTCCTCAGACGGAAAAGTAACCACAGCGCAACGACTTCAACAATCAATTGATCACAAACAAAGCAAAAAAACCTGCATTTGCACCGCCGACAGCCACAAGTGCACAGCAACCTCCACTCAAACAAGTTTCCACACAATCGTCACTCCAGCGAACAAATCGTGCAAAAATATGAAACAAAAACGAGCAATAATAAATCAGGGTTTGGAGATGCGAAGGGAAGACGGAGATTGAGAGAGCAGAAGAAGAAGAAGAGAGAAGTGTAGAAGAGATTTTATACAAAGGGAAAAAGATGAATCATGTGGTTTTGCGTGTTTTCGGAATTTTCGTTTTTCTCTTTATTTCAAAAATAATAATAATAAAAAATCGGAGGAATTATTTAATGTTTGGAGTTTTATATGGTGGACTGGTGACCGTTTGTTTGGTGACGTACCACCGTAAATATACGGACTGCAGTTCTGGACGACAGTTGTACCACGCGTGGCAGGATGTAATTACCTCTTTTAAATTACTTTTCTTTTTTCTTTCTCTTTTTCTTTTCTCCATAAAAAAGGTAATTTAATTCAAATAAATTTTCGGAAAATTATAAAAAAATTCAATTTTTAGTTCACTTCTCAGGTCGAAAATTGTTTGAGTTCACTCCCCAAATGAATTTCAAATTTTGACTTTACTCCACAATCTGGGCAGAAAATACGACATATCATGATTTAGATACGCAATATCGCGATTTGAATACGCGATTCTTGAGTTTTGATAAAATTAAGGAATCGCGTATTTAAATCGTGATATTGTATATCTAAATCGTGATATGCGGTATTTTCTGCTCAAATTAGGGAGTAAAGTCAAATTTCAAAACTCATCTGAAAAGTGAACTTAAAAAATTTTCGTGAGGAGTAAATTAAATTTTTTTTAACCCATTGGGAGTTTTATAAAAATGTCACATAAATTTTTTCTCTTTTTATTTTTATTATTATTATTTTTTTTTTTGAAACGTTTAAGTTGAGGGGATAATGTCACAGGTAGTTAAGTGAGTATTTACAAAGATTTTTATATATATCTCACTCTATTGAGATAAAGAGAATTTAAACAAGTAACATCCTTACTCCTAAATTTGATGGTACCAAAAAATATTTTACCTTATCAAAAACAACCCTCAACATTGATTATGTGCCCTAGCTAGCTTATTTTCTCTTATGTTCCACATATAAATCTACTTTTAAATACTCTTGTTTAAAATAAGAGGACAACCACTCTTGCTAAACTCTATTCAATTCCAAAGTCTACGGGCCAAAAAATATGTCAAAATTGGATTGACCTTGTAATTAAAGGAACAATGATATGAATATTTGGTGACTAGCAGAGTTGGTAAAATGTTGCATTTTCGCAATCGATGTAAGCTTTAATTATCAAAAAAGTTTGATGTATATATATACTTAAATTTGAATTATATTTATTGTCAAATTGTTGACATCTCAACGTTATTTTTTTTCTATTTCTTCTTCTTGTCATTTTCATCTCCACTTTTGGCTTCTAGTTCATCCATGATTAGGTCTCAAGTCATTTCAAAAAGTCATTCATAATAATATGTTGATTACTGAATTATATTGTATGCATAGCTTTGGAAATGATGTCAAAATTCAATTTTTTTAATTAACCTTTTTTTAACTATTTCTAAGTTTTGGTCGGCCCGTCGGTGCGGCAAAGCCTTACCTTAGCTTATACATCACATTACCAATAATATAATATATAGTAATAATATTAACAATAGTAATTAATTCTTTTTTGTATTGGGGTTCTTTCTAGGAGAAGCAATATGCATGCATTAATACCATCAATAAATTAGTAGGAAAAAATTAAGAAATTATATAATTTTTTAGTGATACGATATTGAGTTAACGAAATTAAAGATCATGTATTCGATTTCTAGTTAAAAATGTTTTAATTGCTTGGGTCTAATTTGGATATTCAAATATTATAAAAACAATAATTGATGTTAATATGATATTACGAAGGCAGATCAAATTGGATGGCTCTCATAAAAGCCATTATTTGAAGGGAACAAATTATTAAAAGTCCTTCTTATTCATCATTTTGTGATGTTGAAGTAACATGAAGTGTGCCCTCACATAATTGAGAGTTGATATATTCTTTTATAGTTGGATATGTATTAAGCCACACAAACAAATTAAGCCCCACAAAATTGACAAATAAAATTTTATTTCGAATCTTATATGAATATATCCTTTGAGGCTTTGATGGGCAACCATGTGGGGCCACTAGGGTCACCTAGGTGTTGGTAATTATTTTCTTAAATAATAAATATAAGATTCTAAATATTTATTAGAATAAATTCTAAATTTGAATATTCATTACCTAAAAATGCAGCATGCCTTGATTCAATTCTTAAATTTCCCCCATACTATTCGGATGATATAAGAAGGGCTTTGAGGAATATAGATTGATAATTAAAGTACACTAGTTATATACATAAATAAAAGGAAAAATTATATTTGGCTATCCTGCTAGATAGATATGGTAATTACAATATAGTCCATCTTTATTTGAAAATTACAATTTAGTCCCTAAATATTATGAGCCGTTTGTGATCCCTCTATTCCTTTAGGGTTCCGTTAGAGTTGAGCTTTATGCCCAATGACTGCATTGTTATATGTGTAATACATAGGGATCATTTTGTTGGAATGTGTATATTGTAGGGATAAATTTGTAATTTTATTCATTAAGCTAATAGAAGGACATAACTCAACTCTAACGGAACTTTAACGGAATAGAGGGATCACAAACGGTCGATAATATTTAGGTACTAAATTATAATTTTTGAATAAAGATGGACTGCGTTATAATTATCATATCTGGCAGGATAATCAGATGTAATTTTCCTAAATATAGTATTCGGTTTAGTCCCATTTCGCATCAGGTTTTTCATCTAGTGCTCTAATTTGGTTCATCTCATTTCATATAATTCATCCTTTTCATCTTGTTATACCATGTAATTAATTATTATCTTTTTTTTAGTTCTTAATTTTTAATATTATTTTGACTGATATGATGTTGACTCTTTTTTTTATATTTTTATTTATATTGTTATATTAAACATCTGACCCATCTAATAATTATTTAAATTTTACTAATATAGAATATTTAATTTTAATATATTTAATAATATTTTTCTTGATACACACATCGATTGTACATAATTACTGGTATTTAATTAGTTATAGATCTTGCACATTTCATATCTAATGGCCCTATGAAGACAACATTAAATTGTGCATTTCGCCTCATTGTTGTCCTATTTCATTTATTATAAATCGAATTCAGTCATATCATTAAAATTCAGATTTTCTAAAATCTCGATCAAATAATAATTTTATGCCAAACACTCAAATAGGGAATTTGTACTCATTAATCAAAATTGTGTCACTCATTAAATTACACCACTCTCACTGATTTAACCCTAAATTAACATAGTTACTTACTCTTAAATCATCAAACCTTGTCCTCAACTCCCCCAACAAATTGAGTTCTTGTTAATTTCTTGATTTGGGATCTTATATTTAATTGACCTTTTGATTTATTTTTCTTGTAAAGAAAGGGTTTCAGAATCGAATATGCCAACGTTGTAAGATTGGTGTCCCTTTGGTAGGTGCCCAAAAGAGATTTTGTGACCAAATTTTAACATAAAATACTTTGGAAGACATGTGGACGGAAAGATGTGAAAGGGGCCAACCGACTTGTCTTTTGTTTAACTTACAAGTTGCAATGCAACAGGACTTGTCTGTGTTGTGCATGCCCTCATTATATATTATTCTCAAATTATTTCTTTTTTTGTTTTAGTGTTTACTAATTGATGATACAATCAATGGCTTAATACAAAATCATTATGCCGACAACCTCGTGATCATAATAACATTAGGAGAAAAAGAGATTGTTTAAAGTTCTTAGAATTAGGGTTTTATGTGCCCTAAGCGCTCATACTTCATTTTTTGAGTTTGGAAAGTTATACCACAACATTTTTATTTTATTTAAAGGGTATTATTAATACTTGATTTGTAATTCTTATAGTATAGTAGTGTTGGGGACATATATATACCCTCTAGACCAAGACGGGCACAAGTCCAAGGTTCGCCTCGAGTAAAGTAAGGGGCGAGTAGAATAAACGGAAAGACATGTTGATCAATTCTCATTTGCGAACAGACAAGAGATTCTTATAAAAATATCGTTTAAATAATAAAAATTAAAAATAATAACAACGAATCTAGCTAGGTTTAACGCAAGAAACCTAATGACAATGAGAAAGCCTGACCAACACGAATAGGAGCTTGTAAAAAGAATAAGAATAATAATTAAGAATCAACATATACAAAACACACGGTATAGAAAAAAAAAAGATAGAATAAGGCGGTTACGGCCAAACGCATCAAGCATAATGTGTGTATTATTATTATTATTATAAAACAGGATATCTATAAATTAAATGTCTGTTTAGTTAATTTTCTAAATGAATTGTAAGCACCTTAGACAAATAACTATATATCTTAGAAGTGTTTACCTCATAGAGTGCATTATGTTATCATCTCTTCTAGACTTTCTTTAATAAGTGGAAATTCTTGCACCTAGAGGGAGTTAGGCAGAACCACCACCCAAAAATAAAACTATACTAGACTAGAGAATTCCCGAATGTGTCCTATTTCTACTACAAAGTTGAAAGTTTTTTATTTTATTAATTTATTTTGGATTTAATTTTTTAATTTGAGGAGTGTGGGTAGGTGATTGGACCTAAATTAATAAGATGGGCATATTCTTTTGAGGGGTCCCCACCAAACCTTTGTAAAGAAACCTAACACCATAAATATGCAGAGCTAAGGATTAAGGAAAGATCGAGGACCTTTCATTCTTAATTACTTCATTAATAAAGCACGTTGATAAATTGTTTATATATGTTAGAAATTAAAATATTTGCATTTAGTTAGAGCCAATTGTATTTGACCTAACATGTCGCGTTTGAAAACTTCACATTACCCTTCTTCTTTTTTGGGTGTCGTGGATCCATGCACTACATTAAAGCTATGAAAGAAGCTATGGATCTCACTAATTTGAAAGTAACTTTGCTGCCAAGAATATTTTCATGCTTTTCGCTAGATAGATCTCGAGGATTTTGAGTGGAAGTTGCTATCAACTAAAAATTTTATGCTTTTTTCAAAATCATACAAGGTAAATTATTATACAAGTCGGTTGCTTAGCCTCGTATTTAAATTATATAGGTAGGATTTGTAAATTTTGATGAATCGGTTGATCAACTTCTTATATGAATCAAATAGGTTGGTATTATGAATTCTTATATGAGTTGGGTGTTAGGTCAAATTTGTGATCTTAATGAGTCGGGTGCTTAACTTCGTTTATGAGTCAAGTAGGTCAAATTCTTAAATTTTTATAAGAGATGAGTGCTTAGCTCGCATATGAACAAATAAATCAAATTTATCGCATGACTTTTCTTGAAGTAAATAAAAAACGTAACATAGGGCAAATGTTGTTTTTTAAGTGGGACATTTACCTTCCAAAATATAGACCTTCCATCCGATTATAATATTTCCAAAACTTGGAGTCACAATTCATTAATTATCAATTTATCATTGTCATATAAAATTATCCATGTTGAGAGACCAAAACAAATATAATTAAGCCCCAAATGTAAGAGAAGCGTCCAACATGCATGTAGTTGATTTTTGTAGTCTTCTTATCAGTTGTTCTGATAAGGAGAGTCAGAGACCACAACTTGCCAACCCCAGGCTCAGTAAAGGCCACCCCACCAAATGCACATTCCTAAATTCCTCTATCAGTTAACTGTCTGAGTCGTATTGCATATGCCACTCATGATTTATTAGCAATGTTTTCAAAACCGGACCGGAGGCCAAATCGGTAAGCCTACTGTTTACCGGTTCAACCGGTTCGATCGATTCAAACACCGGTCGAACCGGTATGACATAATAATTAATTAAATATATATAATATTATAAAAATATAGAACTAAACTTATATTTTTCGGTATTTAATTAGTTAAATATAAAAAATGGACCTTATAAGTTATTATTTTAAACCCAATAAATTTAAAATAAATTATAAAGAAAAAAAAAGTGTTTTGAGAAGGATTAAAATTTTACCTGAGAGAAGTATTTGAAAGTAGTTAAAATTTTACATAAGATGTTTCTTAAATTAAAAATTAAAGTATTTCTACTTGAATGTATCACTTATATAGAGTATAGGTATTAATAGATAATTAACTTTTTCTAAACCTAAAAGCCCACAGGCCCAAAAAGAAATTATGTTACAAAGATAAAATTTTGATATCCTTCCCCTAGCCGCCGACTGGTCTTCATCTCCTTTCTCAAGATTCAAGAAAAAAATGGTTATTCCACTGTCTTCATATCCTCCTCCAAAATTCAAGAGAAAAAGGTAAGTTCTGCAATAATCCTTTCCTCAAAATTCAAGAGAAAAAGGTAATTTCTGAAATAATTTTTTTTTTTTAACGTTCTCAACAAACAGGTTCTCTCCTCTCTAATCTCTATCACTCTCTCTACCTCTCTCTCTCAAACTCAAAAATAAAAATCACAAAACCTGAAAATAAGAAAGAAACATATCAAACTTCAAATTTTTTTTGGGAAAATAAGAAAAAAGGGAGAAAAAATAAAAGAAAAAAAATTAATTGGTGAACCGGCGGTCCGGTCCGATTCTCAGGGCCAAAACCGCCGAATAACCGGCCGGTTTTCCGGCCCTGAGGCGGTCCGGACATCGCCGGTTTTAGAGAGCTGTTCGGACCGGATCAGCTACCCGTCACCGATTAAACCGGTCCGACCGGCAGGTCCGGTTTTCAAAACATTGTTTATTAGTTTTGTCGATTATTCGGATTTTGATAAGAATTTGATTCGAATTTAAGCATATTTTTATTGATTAAAAATTTTGATAAAATTATATAAAAATTTATAAATAAATGGATTGGATATAGAATTAAGAAAACTGATCATCAATATTATATCCATACATTTTCCTATGATATATTATTAAATCAATTAGTTCATAAATTAAATTAATAAAAATGATTGTTAGTTAGAATTTTAAGACATGTTTTGTTGTATTTAACAATATCTCTATTTATTTTAAAATTTATATTAGCATTTATTAATAATTTTAGATTATCATATTTCGAATGAATGTAAGTAAAAACAATCGGTAGTTCCTTAGCTAATTCCCAATTTCATTTGATCCTGGTTCGAATTTTTTATCAGACCGGATCCCCAATTTCATTTGATTGGGAGTTTGATGAATCCAAATCATAGAAGATCTTATATCTGATCCAATTTTGGAATTTTCTTGTTGAATCTGGACCCGAATTGCGCTGATCCAGTCTGTCTCAAACCCGGTCCATTGACATACCTAACTTTTTTTCTTTTTGTTTTTGACGAAAAGTTTTAAATCTTAATGCATGGCAAGGGCCAAAGAATTAAATAAGTCATGAACGTTGCGAGTAGGATGGATGGATAATCGCGCGATCTGGAGAAAGGAAAACAAGACGGAGATAAATTTGATGTACAAAATCTTGGATTTTGATAAAATACGACTGAACAGAGGAAACTTGAATGACATGTAAAATTGATAACATAAATGGTCAAGAATTTTCAAGTCCAAGTATGATCTTACGACTCGTATCAACTTTGTTCGACGACCTCTCCAAGTTCCCCCGACCTGGAGAAAAATAAACGAGATAAACAATATATAGCTAAACTGACTTGGAGGGAGAAAAAGGCAAAAATATAAGATAGCGATAATTACACCATGTCTGAGGTTTTACTAATTATATTAATTGTTTCTTGAGGTTTGAAAAATTACAAAACTTCGCGGGTATACCCTCATGTTTGGCAAAACAGATGCTATTGTAATCACGAATTTAAAGTCAGATATTACCGGTAAGAGTCGAATGCCAAATTGGGTATTCATGAAAAATTAGAGATCGCATCATCAGAATTCATCTATGCAAATTTAATGTATGATTTTTGATAGGGATTTCTAAAAAGTAAAACCATGGGGGAAGTTCGTGTAATTAAGCAAACCCTCAGGGTATGTTAGTGTAGTTATCACAACAAGATCGCATTGCCAAAAGAGTATACCTTTATTACATGGCAGGCGAGCTAAACGAAGACCCCTTAAACCATCTGAAGAAGATTCAAAACAGATTCCCTGTCTGGCATGCCTGGTATGGCACCCTTTACTTGAACACACAGTGAAGCAGCTGCAGCTGAAAATAATCAACACATTCGTAAGAACACTGCCTCACTACATGAAAACTGTCAAAAACCGAAGGGAATTCCCAACGGAATGGCTTCATTAAAAGTACGGGTTATCTGACGGACCACACACACACACACACACACAAAAAAAAAAAAAAAAAACGGACATAGAAAATCTTGCGTAGCATACCAGCAAACTGCAAGCATTCTTTTTTGGATTTTCCTTCCACAAGTGCTACAGCAAAAGCAGCAGTAAAAGTATCACCAGCTCCCGTTGTATCAATTACTTTAGCAGCTGATATGATAGGTTGTTTGATCGGTTCTTCTCCCTCCGTGAATAGAGCAGACCCTTTGTCTCCAAGTTTGACAAGAACTTGCTTAACACCCTGAAAAACGGGTTTGTCTATAATAATTTCTTGCAAAAGATAGGCAAATCAACTAAGAATCCACGAATTTATGGCACAAACAGGATACAAAGAATAAATTGTCGGGTTCAGGTAAACTAACCATTTTATGACATTTTCCCACAGCTTGGCTAATCTGTTCAAAACTTTCTGTTGGCATATTTGTTAATCGAGCTAGTTCGCTTTCATTTGGGCTAAAAAAGTCAACATATTTAAGTAGTTCTTGTGGAATTGGTGCATCAATTCCTCCAGCATCCAAGATAAC
>JBBMKE010000011.1:11779147-11801793 GCA_037834125.1 Lippia alba | reverse complement strand
TATAGCTAGTCTATTTGAATAACTGAATTTATTTTTGCGTCTATGATCGATGTCCTAAACTGAATTGTAATTCCTAGTTAGATATTGTTTTCCATCTGATTATTAAAACCGAATTTCAACAGATTAATTGTTTTCCTTTAGTTTAATTTAATTTAATTGTTTTCTTAGTTAGTTAGTAATAGTTCAATCAAACCCCCTTAATTTAGTTGGCTAGTTTGTTACACAATATTCTTGTGAATAATCGAATTGAATTTGACCATTCCCTGTGGTTCGACCCTGTTTGCACTATACTCTGTGTTTAGTTGTTGAATAGGAATAATATTTATTTTTGATGGATTCGACACCTGTCAGTCAGGGTCACGGACTATTTCATATTTCCATGAAGTTAATCGGACAGTATCTTCAATATTATGCATCATCTTATATTTCATTACTTGGATATGAGACATGTATCTAGATTCACTTATTATGCTAATTTCATTACTTGGATGTGCGACACGTAACTAGATTCATTTATTATGCAGTAATTTTGTGAGAACCCGTAATTTTAGAATAATATTAATTATAGTAAATATATACATAATAATATAACTGTATTTCTTATTGAATTATTTATTTCTACTATTTAACTATTTATTTATTTTACCTTTTAATGATAATAAATAGATATTGTAATAATTGTATTTAGAATTATTGGGGAAGTGAGAGACGTTAGAAAGCGTGGGCAACGACAGAATTCTGCTCACATATTATTATTACTATTTATTTACTTATTCTTTGATTTCTCTAATGAGAATAATATTAAAGCGATTAAATATTGTTGCAGTTAAGTTTCTAAAGAGAATTATGGGGGGAGTGGAAGTCTCATTATGTAGAAAACTAACTACTAGGTAGAAAACTGACCACTACGCAAAAAACTAACTATTATACTAAGTGCTATATATATTCTGGATTTATATATTATTATGGAGAGTGAGAGAAGAAGTGTCCATAGAATAGAACTTTGAAGACCGCGCAGGAACGAGAAAGAAATATCCTTAATTGAAGAGATGGGTCGAATACGTAGATAGAATAAATCATTGTTGGAAAAGAAATAAGATTCGACTGATTGGAATTGGAGCTTAACCCGCAAGATAGTTAGGGTAGTTAGAAGTCGTCGGATTTAAGGTAAGTGGTTTCTTCCTTCTATGTTTTCCTAAACTTGATTTTATGAAAATTGTACGTCTTATTTTAAAATGTAGTTTCATTACATAAAATTGGATTTGAGCATGGTAAGTGTGACTGTCTTTATATGTGAACTAAATATGAAATTGTGTTTTAAGCTTATGATATGAAAGAATGATTTCTGTTGTTAAGTTTTTGTGCAAAGTGGTCTTATGCTCTGAACTATTGGAAACCGAATTGGTAGGGGCTAGTTCCGAATTATTGTTCTGACTAGGCCACAGGTGTTACAGTGGCATTACTGACCCGGCCACGGGTGTTACAGTGATATTATTGTTCTGACCCGGCTACGGGAGTGACAGTAGCAATTCCGAACCCACCTAACGGGGTCGTAGTTAGGACTTGATCAAGTTAAGCCAATTAGGTACCGAAGTTCATAAGCATAAATTTATGTGACTTTATGTGCTCAATATATATATATTTTGTTATGTCCCAAAGTATTTGAAAATCTATTTGAGAAATATGCTATTGTTTGAAGTTGCATAAGATGATATATATATTGTAATGTGCTCAAATCCGATAGAAGGTCAAGAGATCACTTACTGAGCAAGTGTTCGCTCACACCACCCTAACAATCTTTTGCAGAGAGAATAAGTTAGAGAATGTTGAGGATGCACAATTATGACACGGTAAACACCAACTCTTCAAGTAGAATTAGGAAATTAGATTTATGCTCTTATATAGCTTCTATGATTGAAACTTTGAGAAAAATATTGTAATAGATAGGCTATGTTTTTCCGCTGCACTACTTTGAGGATTATTTAAGCATTTTACTTTGAACTTAGATGCTCTGTTTATCGAGGTGGTGTTCTTGAGTCTTTCAAGGCTCAGGGACACTGCCGTGTTACATCCTGGAAACAGGGCGTGACAAATTTAACGAAAGAAAAAATAAACTTAAACGTTAACGGAAGACTTTGTATCCTAACAAATTTAACGGCGGAGAAAAAACGCTAAATGAAGACTTAAAAACGCTAACGGAAGACTTTGTATCCTAACTAAATTCATTTATTATGCAGTAACTTAACGGAAGAAAAATAAACTTAAAACGCTAACGGAAGACTTTGTATCCTAACAAATTTAACGGCGGAGAAAAAACGCTAACTGTAAAAAATTTAACAGCGGAGAAAAACCTCTAACTGAAAACTTAAAAACGCTAACGGAAGACTTTGTATCCTAACAGATATCTAGTATCAGAAAAAAGAAAAAAAAAAGGAAAGATAATCTTATAGCCAAGAATCCTACTTCTACTCTTTGTTGAAAAAATTATTTAATATTTGAATAGATAAATACTCAATATAATGGTTAGATATTAACTTGAAGATAGAAAAATCCATCTATTTATGCAAAATTGGAGAAACCAAAGATTTAGAGAAAACAACAGAAGGTGAATTAGGAGAAAACTTTTGCATTCATGTGTTAAACTGATTTATGTGGCCTATATAAATTTATTTGTGCCGTCAAAGGTTTTTATATATACTTTTATAAACTTTGGATTTTTTATGTATATTTTTATAAACACACAATTTTTCATGCTTATTTTTAGTTTAAATACTCGAATTTCGGTGCGTGTAAGACACTAGTCGTGTTCAGAGACTCAGGGTATCCGATGCACATTTTAAGAAACACAAGGAATTTTTATAATAATTTTTGAAATATAAGATTTTTTATGATAATTTGTCATAACACAGGTTGTTGGGTGCAATTTACTCAAAGAGAACATGGGTCTAAGTAATGGTGCACCCCATTTGGGGCTTATTGGGTTTTATGGGCCATGGACACTTGATAAAATATATTATTTTGGGTTAATTATGTAGGAGAGCGTTTGATAACAAAGATTATCCAATTCCACTTAATTTATTTGAGGGGAATTAAGGAAAATTAATTATCCGATTCCACTTATGTGTTTGATACAAATAATTAATAAATTTAATTGCATTTAATTTCACTTATTATCGTGTTTGATATATCTTATAAACTGAAATATGATTTAAAATATTAATTTTAAATATCATTTAAAATACTAATTTTTATGCCTAGCCACAAAATTTAACTAACTTTTTTTTGAAAGAAAATCTAACTAACTTTTTAAACTTATTTATAAAAAGATAAGTTAATCTGCGATAAACACACCCCCTCGCCTAAGATTCATTTGAGAATTTATCTCTATAAATCTCTCTAAAGTGAACAGATTACACCGGGTCGAAGATTAACTCTTCCGGGTGAACAAGATTTAATATGCAATATCAAACATAAAATTAGCTAAAATTATGTGGGCTAAATGAGCCTAATCTAGTATATCAAACGCTGGCTAGGAGTATTAAAAACTACAACTTGTGACCCTGTTAGTCAAATAATTACACATACATCGATTGAAGAGTTTGAAGATTACAAAAAACACCTAAGTATTAAGATTTCACTAAATTTTTTATGAAATCAAACTTTTAACTTTCATTTAGTATAAAAAAATTTATATTTGAATTGGTATAAGAAATAAAATCTTGCTAAGAGTTGCGCTTTGTTTGGTGAAAGAGACTTTGATATTCCAAATGTTGCAAGAGGCTCTAAAAGAATTTTGCTTTGATTGACTAGATCGGTTCAAATTCATAAGGAGATTTAAACTAACAAATGAAAACAATTATGATTAAAGAAGTAATGAAGTTAGATTAAGACAACACCATTCAAACCCGAAAATGTAAACAGTTTAACACTGGTTACAAATCAATTACAGTACAATTAACGTATATACACTTTACTATCAACCAATTCATATAAGAATTTTCCGGTTAGATTTTCCTCAACATCAAATGAACCCCACATTGAGGTTGTAAGGAAACCACATACGAAGGGGCGTGCGTGTAACACGAAGACAGCTCAAACAAGAATCGTCTGAGCATCACGGCGATAGCCATTTTGGCCTCGATTAGGGCAAAATTGTTGCCAATGCAAATTCGAGGACCTGAGCTGAAAGGGTAGAAGGAGAGCTGGTTGTTGGTGGCTTTAGCAATTCCTTGAGAAAACCTGTCAGGTTTGAACTCTTTTGCATCTTGGCCCCATAGTTGTTTATCGTGGTGCATTAGGAGTACGGGCAGCAAGACATGAATGCCAGCAGGTAGGGTTTTTTGGCCTAGTTTTGTTTCTTCATAAATGGTGCGATTGAATATTACTGCTGGAGGGTATAGTCTTAGAACCTCGTACAGAATCATCGTTACCTGCATAGAGGGTGATTATGAACTATATTTCGTTTATTTGGGTTCGAATCGAGTAGATTCAAATGAACACATGCGTAATTCTCTATCTTCGTTGGTCTGAGTGTATGACACAAATTTATCTTAGGTACAAAAAGTTAAAACTTTTGTATTGACCAAATATTTCATTAATTTGTATACATTCTTTTCACATCACTTTTTTAGACTACATATATAGCATATACATAGACAAAATCATGTTGCATGCTATAGCTTTTAGGACGCGACTTTTATCAAACATAATCTAGGTTATGACTAAACATATATTCATAATCTGGTTTATTTTATGGATTAATTTTCTGACTAACTATTATAAAACATTAAATTAATTTACAAAAAGAAAGTTTGGCCCAGTATCATATTCACAAATATTCTATATATATGACTTATACTTACAATTTTGAGACGATTCAACCCATCGAAATCCGGCACATTGTCCCCGAAAACCCGAAGAACCTCTTCCCTGGCAAGCTTTTGCCAGTTCTGGTGAATGCTCAGCAGAAGCATTGTCCAGGACAGCAAATTGGAGGTTGTTTCCTGGCCAGCAAAGTAGAATGTCTTACATTCCTCAATCACTTCATCAATGCTCATTCCTGAATTGTTTCCATTTTCCTGGATCTCTTTTTGATTCGATTTCAGTAGAAGACCTAATAAATCGTCATTATGATCTGATCCCATTTTCATGGCCATTTCCCTTTGCTCGATGATGCCCCTAAAGAGGGTGCAAAGCTGATTGTTGATCTCTTTCAGTCTCCTGTTTCTCTTTGTTGGAATATACCTGTATCATATATATATATATGTGACATAAATATTTCAGTTCATCATTGGTAAAGAATATTGATAGTATGTCTAAAGTCTTACCCTCCGAAATTTAGGGCCAAAATATTAAATGAAAAATGTACACAATGATTATAGTTGAGGGGGAAAATATGTTTACTTATGGTAATTGTTGAATAAAGAACTAAAATTAAAAATGAAAATAAATAAAATACCTCCATCCTGGAATGTAAACTGATTGCAAAACCTGTCGGGTGAGTTCAGCTTGTTCTTTCTGAAGCTTAAAAATGGTTTTCCCCTCTTCACAGCTGCTCCCGAAGGCCGTACGAGATATGATTTTCCATGTTAAATCCTCAAAATATGGCTGCACATCTATCTCTATTCCCCTTTTCTGATCATCATCATCCATTAATATCAAACTTTCCCACTTTTTTATCATTTCAATGCAACTTACGTGCATCACAGGTACCATTTGCTGAAAATGAAATTATATATCATGAAACATAGCAAATTCTAGTTTGGGGGCCGGGAAACAGTAGTGGTCAGGTGAAATTACCGTTCAATTTTTCTTGTTTGAAAATAACACTATAGTCATTGTCCCTTATATTTATGAATAAGGGCGAATTACATCTGAGTATACTCAGGTTTAGTCTAATTACAATGTAATTTTCATTCTTTTTATTATTACCATATAGTCTGTGAGGTCCCTAAACGAAGTTAAGGTTCCACGTGAGCTACCTAAAAGACCTAATTTAAATTTAATTAAAACTTACAAATGCACCTATTGTTTTATTATGTTACAAAAAGATCTCTATATTAAGTTAAAATTATATACAGGTCCCTAGGAACCCTAACAATGTTTAAGGACTTCAGTTTGAAATCATACCTCAGGGACTATTTAGTAATAATTGAAAGAATAAGGACTTCGTTATAATTAGGATAAATTTAAGGATACTCAGATATAATTCGCCTTATGAATAATTGTGTAAAACTACCAAGAATACCCCATTTGTAATGTAGGTGTTTTGGGACGTTTTACGCATTTTTTACAAATGTTAAGAGACTATACCATAGTTTCTCGAACAAGAGAGATTACTATTGTAATTTCACCTAAAGGTAATTAATATGCGTGTTATTCTTAATATGAAAAAATTAATTAATACCTTTAGCTTGTCCATGTAGAAAGCGGGATTAATTATTTTCCTATGCTTAGCCCACTTGTGGTCTTCATAGCCTCCTAATCCAGAGACGAGATACTTTGCAAGAGGATTTGGTGTTGGCTTCTTGAAGATGTGATTGTTGTTCAAGATTTCTCTTATAAGCTCAGGTTCCATGATCACAACTCTTGCTTCAGGGCCAATCCATATGAAGCAAGCTTTACCTGTGTTAATTACATAAATTGTCATTGTCTTATACCAATTCTTCTCTAAAATTAAAATAAATACGATTAATTGGACTAAGTTATATACCAAACACGAGTCTTTCACATTGGCATTGCATTTTAAGTGTCTCTCTCAATTAATCACCTTTGTTCATTTATTTCTTTATTCATTTTACTATTTTCTGGTCCGTTTAGACTTTAGAGCATATGTTACTTTCTTTTTTTATTATTAATTACCACAGTTTTGGCACAGAAACTATATTGTATTTTACTTGTAAAAGTTTATTGAAGGACGAGAAGAACACCCGACCTTGACTAATTTATTTACATTCCAAGGTAGTTTTCTAGGGCGACGTGCTTAACAATGTCCTCATACATAACCCTAGGTAGCTAATCCCAGGTTTTATGCTTCTTAAGAAAGCTAGCTACAGCTAACTAGGTTATTACACGAGGTGGCGAAAATTTGTGAGTACGGAATACATATTAAACCATCTGCGTTTAACTTGAATTTTATTACGTTGGAACATACGACGACACAATACTGCTACAAAGACATGGATTTTTTATTTTTATTTTTTATAGTGTCCAACACAACGAACCATGTCAAAATAATATTCTTAAAAATATTTATGCTTTTAACTTGAATTGGACTACTAAAATACTTAATTCTCAAATGTCTAATAACACTTTTGTTTAGAGATGATTCTCTTAATTTGGTTCAAATTTGGGTTTGCTCGTGTCCAATAGGGTCATATTGGTTCGAATTCAAATATTTGATTAAATTTGTGTCATGCAGCTATTAATCTAGGGGTATGTTATTTAGACTTTAATTATGCAATTAGAAGAAAATTAACTAAAATCATCTTCTCTAGTCATTATTTATTTATTTCATGACCAACGGGGTCAAACTTGCTTTATTTAAGCATACAAAAAAACAAGTTTAACCTAGCTACACTAAAGTTCCAATACTGCTCCACACATAGAACTACCGGCTCTTATTTGGAGACTAGTGCTAATTTCATTGAGCCGAAAAAAGTATTGGTTTTGGTGTGGTGCTTGTCCCATATAAACTGCCAGATATTAATATGGTTAAGTTTTTAACAACCAATATAACCCTAGTCAACTAAAACTATTTTTGGCCGGAGTCTAATAGCAAGAACAATATACTTTCCATTGGTTAAGTTCGGTTGAGTTTCGTTTGATATAGAATTTTTCATGAATCTAGAAAATAAGCTGCTTTCAACAAGAAATAAAAGGAATCAAACTCTCCTGGCACAAATAAGCAAGTTGCAAATATATAATACCCTACATTTCATAGCATACATATACATACTTAAAAATATAGAGAACTCTACATCCGATTATCATGCATTCAGATTTAATTACAACGCAATCTATTATTATAAAAAAAATTACGCTTTAATCTCTATAAATCTTGTTTGGTTGTGATCCTTTAACGTAATTTGTGAAAGTACATTTATGGCCCTAACGGTTTTATAAGTATTACATAAAATGTATGGCCAAAATTATATAATCATTCCTAAAGTTTACAAATATAAACAAAACGATCCTTACAAACTATAAATTTAACAACCAATAAGGGGTATTATTCGAATGACATAACGAAACCCTAAAAATCACAAACGATTTTCAAAGTTAGAGATTAAAATATAACTTTTCAATAATAATAAATTGAATTGTAGTTAAACCTAAATATAAGGTAGTTAGATATAATTATTTATTTTAATAATATATAACCTGTAGTACAATAAATATTTACGCCGCTATTATATAAATGATAGCTTGTCGCGAATAGAAAAACAGATACAAGTACATTCCAACAAGCCAACTAAAAGCGGCGATATACATGTCATACCCCCTGTGTTAGTTGAAATGGGCAAGAAGAATCATGTGTTACAAAAATTAACACAACAAACCCTGTGTTTTTAAAATATTTGCATGAAAACTCTGTGTTATAAAAATTCATACAAAAAACCCTGTGTTTTCAAAATATTTGCATGGCGAACCCTAACACAGGGTTATGCAAATATTTTGAAAACACGGGGTTTTCCACGCAAATATTTTGAAAACACAGGGTTTGTTGTGTTAATTTTTGTAACATAGGATTTTCATGCAAATATTTTGAAAACACAGAGTTTTTTGTGTTAATTTTTGTAACACATTTTTTACCCATTTAT
This sequence comes from Lippia alba, assembly GCA_037834125.1. Taxonomy (NCBI): domain Eukaryota; kingdom Viridiplantae; phylum Streptophyta; class Magnoliopsida; order Lamiales; family Verbenaceae; genus Lippia; species Lippia alba. Next base: position 11,792,971 of record JBBMKE010000011.1, on the reverse strand, counting down.
TAACACATTTTTTATCCATTTCACCTAACATAGGGTGAAATATGTAAATAACTCACTAAACAAATGACCGTACAAGAAAATTTGTAAATTAGTTACACAGTCCAAGAAAGCAATACGTACCATACTTTGTGATGACGCGTTGGTGCAGCGGCAGAACCCGGGGAATAACGTCGTCGGAGATGTTGATGGGCTTCGATTTAGCCTCCTTAATCAAGGTTGCCATCTCCTTCGTGTCCCCATAAAGCAACCTGTAAGGGTTTCCATTGAAACCTTGTGCCCTAAGACACTTTCCGATCTTTCGAGGCCTAATCCACACCCAATTCAATATTCTCCAAACCCATATCAATGATGCAACAATGAGAAATAACATTAAAATCAGGCCGAAATCTGTCATCGTATATCGGGGTCGGGGTAGGTAGGGTTACGGGGAAGTGGTTTTTCTTGTGACTGTGGGATTGTGCAGAATGTGATGAATGGAAACCATGAATTTATAATGGTGGAAAGTAGCTAAGGGCATCTTGTGATGTTGGCTTTTAACCAGGAGATAGGGTTCTTATTATTAGTACTCGGTGCTCACCAATCACATGTTTGAATTGGACCAGTAATCCTTAGATATATAATGGGAATCTCTCTCATTAGCTGCTTGATGATGGACCACTTTAGCTGTAAGGTTTGGTTTAAATCATATTGTACTGTATGTGTTATTGGAAGCTAGGTTTTTTAGAGCTGAATATTGAGATAGATGTAGCAAGTGAAGGAGGAATGGCATCATTAATTGGATATTGGGATGTTTTGACTGATGGAATTTTGCAGCATCATTTAATTTCCCCCTCAATTAATGTATATGAGGAGTAACCAACAAGGGTTAGTTCAAGTGGTTGGAGGGTTGTTTCTCGAAGGCAATATCCCGAGTTCAAATTCCTCTGATCATTTGGGGTGTGCGAGTTAAAAAAAATGTATATAAGGAGTAGAAAGGAAGAGGGGTAACAAAAGTACTACACTCCCTCAATAAATCATATAGTTACATAAACATTTGTATATATATACAGCGACAGAATCATAAGATCTATATGGACTAGTTGAATTGAGATTTATAAAATAATTTTTATTTAAAGATTTTATCAGTTGAAATTTCATTTAAAATATTTAACATATATATAACTTTATAAGGTGTAATGTACATCAATTATCATCGTTAAATTTCCCACATCGCTAATACAAATTAAAGATGTGAGGATCAATATATGCATTTAATTAGGTATATTGGTAGCAACAGACGCAGGCTACAACTAGTTGCCGATAGTCTCCATCATCTGATCCACACCTTGCGGTGATCAATGTTAATGATAGCTAGACGATCCTCCCTCATAGAATTATAATTTTTGGGGGTAAGTTAGTTAATTCAAATGTATTATTTCATATATTGGAAAATCATCCCCAATATCATTCTATAAGAATGGTAGATCTTATGATGTATGGATACGAACACGACAATACGAAATTTTTCTTGAATTTTTCACATGATGATATAAGTATATATCTGACATGACATAATAGGATAAAATAATATTTTTAAAAATATTTGTGTATCACAATAGATCTACCCTAAAATTTCATAAAGTCAATACTCAAAAGCATCTACATATGCACGCCATAACTAATTGATGAGAAATATACAATTTTATTAGTGTACGTAATTAACCCCAAGTTTAAACTTAATTTTGAAATGCATCGTGGTCCATGTATTCATGTTCTCATATTCTTGAAACATACATAGAAATTAATTATAGTCCATGGACTATTAGACTTGTTCATATACGCACAATTAGTAAAGAAATGAAACGTTATAGTTAAATTATTCAAACAATTGATTCTCAACCACCTCAACTTGTCGTATCTTTGGCCAATATATTAGGGTTGTTAAATCAACTTAAATATAATTATCATGATATATCTGTGTAATGTGTGTGTTTATATATATATAATCCTAGTTGACATAACTTGTACGAAAATCCCATGCACAATTGCACATCGCCCAGATTTGTTTCTTTTGTGTGATTAAATTTCTATTATACAATAATATATTAGTTGACTTTTGGACCTTCATCGAGTGGTATCATGGCACAGGGTGTTCATTTAAGATGGCTACTATTCTTATTGCGTTTGTCACGCTCAATCAATTTACACTTTTTTTCTTGATAAAAATAATTTTGAAAAAACAGGAATTGATTTCATTTATATGATCTCCTGAAAGTATATAAAATTATAATCAGATTCCTTTCAAAAGAATAATTAAATGTCGCGATGCAATGATAATCTATAGTTCGATATAGAATCGAGCCAGGCGGGGCGAATTGGCGCCTAGGCCGATGGAACCATTGTTAATATGATAACTCTAAGAGCCCGTGATTAATATATAATTATATATCTTTTAAGAGGCTAAAAATTAGTAACGTTGTATTACAGGAGCGTAAAGAGTTTTGAGGGGTTTTGCCATAACATTTTTATAGGACAACTTTGCACATTTTTAAGATTGCAGGGGGCAGATTGCAATTATTCCCAATTATAATATGCACATCGATGTTATATACTTTCTGGTTAATTCGTAAGCTTTCGCATTTCACGATGTGGTGGGCTGATTTATTACCATTGAAAATGTTTGCTGTCAGATATGCCTGCGATGCACCAACTGTAGTGTAAGAACCCAACACCAGATATTTACGGGGAATTCAAAAATAAATTAAAATAAATTCTAAGAGAAAAAGACAAATTCATGTTAATAACTAAATTTTTATTGTGTTATGTTTGTATTACGGTTTGGATCTGTACATTGCATAGGGGATAATTGTATACGTTGGTATGAGAAAAAAATAAAATAAATGGACAACCTTATTTGATTATTTTTTTGATCTAGTAAAAATTTAAGCTAACTTAATTAAATTAGCACCAAATTATTGTAACACTAATTGAGTTGGGTGTAACCAAAAAAAACTAATTGAGTTGGGCATCATGTTAGGGCTACAAACAGTAGAATGGGGACCATTCTACGCATTTGGATCTATTAGATGAAATATATATATCAATTTAATTATATATATATATATTTATTTATATATATTTTTTTTTTGTGGGAATTTATATTTATATGTATTCTGACGTTAAAGATAATTAAATAATTTTGCGCTAATGTTTGAAAACCGGAAACAAAGATAATTATGCCATAATAATATAATACCCCAATATTTTCCATATTATATATATGTCTATATGTCTTGCCATGTGGACAATATTTTATCGGTGAATAAATTGTTAATCTTCTTTTATTAGGAAAGAGATTGTTTTGTTTCTTTTTTGTTAACGGCTCTCAATTCTTTATTATCTTGATTATTCTATTTATGTTTCTTATTTGCTTTGTTTTAATGCGAATTTCTCATCATTTTTAAAATTTTAATTGTGTTAATCTATGGTCTGATCAAATTCAAATACGAATAATTGTATTCTGATCAATCTCAAACACAAATAAGCGAACCACGCAATAATCATGTATTTATGTATAGATTACTCAAATTTTATATGAATCTTTGTTTATTTATATTTTAATGGAAGGGCTATCGACATGGTATGAGATATTTTTTTTGGGTTGGTGAACTTAGAGGCCCATCAGTATTTAACTTTCTTGAAGGCCTGTTAAAAAGTGAAAACTCCAATTATCTTGTATAATGTATTGATACGGATACGACGACATAGACAGGCATGAATACAATAATATGTTACTAAAAAAATGAATACAATAATACCGATTATTTCTCGAATGATGTCCGAGATGATACGATACCAAAAAATAATATTTTTAAAAATATCAATGCAGAAGAACTTGTAATAATGTAAATAGTTCTTTGCAAGATGTATATATAAATGGTTGGATCATAGACAGAAGTCTCAAAATCCGAGTTCCATGAAAGCCTCAAAATACTCATATATTAATGAACGCAATTGTCAATACTCACATAACCCAAAGCTCATAATAGGCAGTCGAACAATACTACATTTACATACAACATCATGTTTTGTACACATAGTCCATACCAACATCACATTTAAGTATAAACAGAATATTTCTTCAAATCAAATATACCCCAAATTAACAAGTTTTCAGTCTGTGTTGATTCTTTGGTGGTGAGTCATCAGTCATTGATCTTTGTCAGCCCAAAGATGGCAGCAATTGTAGCAAGAACGGCCTAAATAAACATTTTAGTTAGATATCGATACTGATCATGATTCAGGCACCGAGGTACGTCTATAAAATTTAGATATATGTATGTATGTTGACAATTACACAAGAATAACCTTAGGTTTGGCCTAATAACGAATTTTACCCCGAGGTTTGAAAAATTACAAAAACTTCCCATGGCACACATTGAGTTTTGACCTAACTCATGCTATTATATTAGTGAATTTAAAATCAAATATTGATAAGTGTCAAAAGCTAAATAGGATATCTATAAACAAAGAGACGACGGCGTCATCAAATTTCATTGATCTACATTTACTGTAAATTCTTTGACAGGGGAAGTTTTTGTAATTTTTCAAACTCAAAGGAAGTTCAGGAAAATTTGGGTAGTTAGGTCAAACCTCAAAGTACGTCTGTGTAAGCTGTATAAGCAGAAAATTAGATATATCTTAAACTTGCAACAACAAAGGAGGATAATTCCAGTGTAATCCAAATATATTTGTGAACTAAGTTAAGAAAGAAGAAAGCTTACAGCAATTGTGCAAGCTGTATATCCTGGTTTCTCACGAGGGTCAATTCTGGAACAAAGTAGAAGCAAAGCTCCGAGATACCATGGAATAGCAGCAAGGAAGAAACCAATGATGAACCTTCACGAAAAAACAAAGAAGCCCTTTTAACAAAGATCAAAATGACCAACCAGTTAACTCATCAAGAATAAATAATTGTCAGGATTCATGCAATCCTTTTGTTTTTTCTTTTTCAAGTCCAAAACTCTTAGTAGATTCTTTTGCCTTTAAGAAGTTTGAAATAGCACCACTTCCGAATCAAAGTAATGGTTCACAAAAAATATTAATGCATACACTGTGGCAAATCTCCATCTAAGAACGACTTCAAAACATAAATTAGTTGATCACAAGGGAAATTTTCCACTTACAAGAACCAGCCAAAGCCGATACCGCAGCAAGGAAGGCGTTGCTCTCTCCAAGGTCTTCCTTCTGCAACAGCATAACCTGCATTGGTGTGTAATTGTCAAACTGTATATCACAAAATCATATGAATATGCAAAAGGGGATAGAGAATCACGGTTAACTTCACTAGTTAGCGGAGTTAACAAACCACGATAGTTCAATAACTCAAAGCTATAGCTAAATTGCCTTTTGACTGAAAAGTATCATATCATCTTTTAGTCATAAAGCATAACAATTTAATAACAATATCATCAGATCTCAAAATGAAATGTCTGTGCTTATTATGATTGGTTCCTAAACATAACTCCAGCAAGATCTGGATGTGTTTCTGAATATGATCAATTCCTTTTTCATCCAAACAGTAGCAACAAAAACTATCTACAAATCCCAAATCAAGAAACATAAAATCTAGATAAACACTTTCACTGCTGATCGAGATAATATTAGAAAGTTCAACTCAAAATTCACACTGTTCCTTTTTGGTCAATTCTCAAAGATCACAACCAAATTCAATGATCTGAACGAATTACACACAAAGACATAATCTTTCTCAAAGGGTCAACCAGTAAACCCTAAATCAACATCTGGGCATCTGAAAATTATACCTAATTATTGGGTAAAGATGTGCAAATTAACATACCTGGGACAGCTTGATAACCATGAGCATAGTACTGAGACGGTGGCGGAGGAGCTCCAGAAACTCCGGGCGGCGGAACTGGCTGCGGAAATCCTACGGCCGTCGGCGGAGGGTGGTTGGCTACACCCTGGAATGTTCCGTATGCAGGCTGTGGTGGTTGCTCATGGCCGTGATGGATGTCCCTTTTCTCTTCACTCATAACTGATATTTCTCTTCACCAAAAAAAAAATAATAACTGATATTTCTCTTCACACTTTCAGCCCTTTTTCTTTAGCTATTCTTTGATTAGAACACACAAAGATCACTCCGAGCAAAGATTTTCAGTTGGGATTTCAGAAAAATTCAGTCTTGACCTTCTTTCGGCCCAAAGAAGTGATAAGATCATAAGGCAATAATTCTGCTATTATTATTTGACATTATTTATGGCTATTTACATTTACACCCCTATAGAGTTTCTAAATAACAGATAGCCCCCATAATTAGATTTGCTAACATTGAACATCCTAATAAATTTTGGAATTAAATACGACCTACCCCTCTCTTCTTGATTACTCCATCGAAATTTATTATTGATATCTTATTCAAGAGAAGAAAAATGAACCATGTAAAATATGATTATGTCAACGTTTACACACACTGCATGCAAATGAGCAGTCATCACAAGAAAGAACACTTTCTTCTAATAATTAACAAAGTCAAACAATATAATCATTTTTGTACATCAATAATCCAATTTACGGCAAGCAAACCAACACCAGATTCCAAACAGATGATGAGCATCATCAAAATAATCAAGAATAACTCATCAAAACAATCAAGAAGAACCTCAACTACTATAACAGAGTTCTTGTTGTTGTTCCCATGTTCCATCCTCTTTCTAACTTTTCTTTGTGGCTTTTCGGTTGAGTATTGTTATCCTTAGCTACCACTCTCCTCGCGTTACCAAGAAACACCCTTTGACCGTTTCGACCTCGGCCGCCAATCGACACTCTCAACTTCTCCATTCCAACGTTAACACCAACTCTTCTAATAGCTGGCTGCAATGGCACCTTCATATTATTTTTCCTCTGAAGGCTTCTTCTCAGAGCACTACTCAGCTTCTTACTTCTGTTTCTTTGATCTTTCGGACTATCGCAAGTTACCTGTTCGGGCAAACGTGTCATTTCAACGTCTTCAGCTTGAACTGGAGTCAATGGCAGGAAAGACTGAGGTAATTTAGCTGATGTTGGAAGAGGAATCAGAGAGTTGCGCCGTAGTGCTGATGCGGCAGAAGGAATCCTTTGGAAACTCGGACAAATGGATGAGACTCTGCCGGTTTGCTTTGGCAGCTGTCTTAATTGTTGTTCAGCCATTTCGGGATTGTTTTCTTTATCCATTGAATCATTGGTTTGGGGAAAAAATGAGAATTCTTCAGTTTCCTTCGATAGACTGGTGATATTTCCGAGCGGTGTTCTCATTGGTTCGGTGTCTTGCGCCTCTTGCTGTTGCTGTGCTATTCTGGTGTCGACGTGCTGTCTTGCTAACTTCCTCTCCACCAAAAGTTGTGATTCCAATTCTTTGATCTGAAATATTGTTCAAGAGCAATAGTCACATATGTATTTCCCAAGAAAGAACCAAGGGAAATTACAGCTAGCCCCTGAGGTATTGCTAAATACATTCATATTCCCTGAGATTTAAAATTTTACATACATCCCCTGAGGTTTGAACCTGTTTTATATTGGAGTCTAACCGTTAACTTTCTAAACAAAATTGTTGAAAGTCAACAAAAAAAAGTTTTAATAATATTCTTACTTTGTCCTTGTGAAAATTTCCAAAGGAGTAGGTTGATCATTTCCAAAATGAAAATTTTCGTTAACAGTCTTCTTGTCATTTGTTGAGGAGGGGTAGATGTAATTAATTACCCAAACAACAAGGGGTATTGGCCACATCTAGATCATAGCTCAGGGGTTTAAGCTGTAAAAGAATAGTTTTTGGAAGAAAAAAATGAATTTCTTGCAGCATATACCTTCTCTTGCAGGTTTCTGTTCCGAATGTCTCTCTCTTTCATCTTTACCTCAAGGCCGTAGTTCGTATCCTCCAACTTCTTAATTTGAAAGTCTTTACTCTTCATATCTTGTTTTAGTTTCTCAGCCTTCAGATCAAATCAATAGTCTAGAGCTATTAGAATGAGAAGAATTTACACAAAAAATTTAAATTTGCAGTTTAAAATTGATGTTAATCACCATTTGTTTGTATTTGAAGAGCTCAGTCTTGTCCATTTGCTTCTTTGCTGGACCTAACTCTATACCGCGAACTCGACTAGCAAAATTCAATGAGCAAAGAGTCTCGGTAACATCATTTTCATTGGGACTGATCTGCACAAACATCAGTGTTTTCGAATCTCCTCCTGCAAATTTGTCAACACGTCAAATATTGCAATTTTTCCTTTAAAAATAAAGGGAATCAACGACGAACAGAATAAATATGCACACTCGAGTAGATATACCTAAAGAGTCTTGAAGCAAGTGGGTGAGTTTGGAATTCCTATACCAAAATAGAAAGTCAAAAACTTAGAAAGCCAGACAACAAATAAATTCTTACACCGCATGCTAATATGGGATAATTACACTAAACCCCCATCAACATATTGAAATTACAATAAACCCCTCTACCTATTGAGAATATACCTACCTGAAAGGAATGTGTGGGCTCTTAGTTGCAAGAGAAGATATCACATCTCCAAGAGCAGAAAGTGATCTATTGATATTCTGAGTTTCTTTAAGTCTTTCTCCAACCACTTCTGTCTTAGCTATTCTCTCACTTCCAGCAAGGTCAACCAACCACAGCTTGCTTCTTGTGCATTCGCCATTAAGTATGTTCTCTCCCTTCACCATTACACAGTGCATGCTGCATTCAACAAAATCATAATCTTTTTAAACATTCTTGAGAGAAAAAATAGTGAAAATAAATAAATAATAGTAAAAAAGCTAACCAGTGGGACCGGCTACTATGTTCATTGGCATTAGTTGATCCAACTGCCCTTCCGTTGCTCCCAGTCCTCAAAACTTCCCATACTTCACTCACATTTTTTACGTGCGCTTCAACTAATCCTGGAACGTGATGTCCTGCCTCACCTACTTGTTTTACTTCGAGCCTGAAATTACTCAAACAATTTTAAGGAAATTAGTTAATAATAGGGATAAAAAGCAGTTTGCTATCCGAACTATGCGCCCTTTTTACACTTTATAAACCAGGCTTTTAGTTCAACTAATAAAGTTTAGAAACGTTCAGCATGGATGGTTAAAAGTTTCTATCACTAATAACGATACCATGAAATGAATAAAGTTCCAAACTTTATGAAGTAAAAGTTAAACTAACCTCTTTGAACTTAAACCAGGCTGTGAATCTGATGTAGCAAGTAAATCCCGTATCTGCTCGTTATAAACCTCCAATACACTAACTGATACTTCATAGCGGAACGTATTCTTTCGTACCTCAATGATGTCAAAAAGCTTCTCAAGAGTTCTGTAATTAACCCCTCGAGCTTCTTTCGTTCCTTCCATAGTGAAAGTTTTGCCCGTACCCGTTTGGCCATAAGCAAATATGCAAACATTATATCCATCAAGAACCGAAATTGCAAGTGGGGCCGTTTCCTCAAAAACATCAACTACACTCACAAGTGAAAAGAGAGAGACAATCGAAAGTAGTAATGTCTTTGTTAGTTAATAAGATAAAGCAAACAACATTTGATAAATTGAAAAGAATCGATCAAATTTTATGAAAATTTACCTTGCTTAGCTTCAGGACTAAAGACAGCATCAAATTTAAACGTTTTTTTAGATATCCCGTTTGATTTAATGGTTAGTTCACCATCCTTTGCAGCTTCGAAGTCAACTGCCACTGGAGCTCCTCCATCGATCTCTTCATTGTTCAAAGGCCGACACCGGCAAAATACTCTAATATTACCTGTGAAATATTTAAGAACCAAATTTGAGAATTCTTCATTTGATGTAAAAAACCATCAAGAATTTGACCTTTCACCTTTTAGCTCAAGAACTTTGTTGTAAAGTTCCTTTTTCTCGTTGGCCAGTTGGAGGAACTTAATTTTAATATCTTCATGTACTTGAACATGCTGATTCACTGCCAAAAATTGATTCCATATTTCTTAGCAAACAGACAATAGAATTTTTAATTGGAAGGGATGATAAGAAATTTACTTGAAGACTGAACAATGGATCTGACACACTCCATCTCTGCAACATACTGCTTAAAGAGTGAAGCATCTTCAGACAGCATGACATGATCCATCTTAAGAATCTGCATAAAAGAAACAAAATTACATAATAATAATAATGCCCATTTGTACTCGAGAAACACCACAACTTTCAGTGTACCTTCAATTTTCTTGTCAAGTCTCTCAATGATGTAAACCATTTGCCCTTTTCTTTCACTTGCCCCTCAATTGCAAAAGCTACAAAATTTATAATCAGCAAAAGGTTCAATGTTTTACGCATATGAATATTAAGACCGTAAAAATCATAAAGATGACTTCTTCAGTTCTATACCCAATGATCCAACATGCATTGATTTCCGCATGAGCTCATTTTGAAGTTCCTTCAAAGAATTCCAAGCTTCTTGGCATTCTCTACTCTTGAGCATATTTTCTCTCTTAAGCTCCTCCAAAACCTTTTTTGTTTCCAAGAGTTCCTCCTTCTGTAACGCATATTCCGTTCGCAGCCTATCTACTTCTCCATCAATGGAACAGTTCTTCTCAATATCCTATAATATATAAAATTTTAGAATTTAGAAAGTAAAATTGTGCCTAATATGGATGTATTTTATGTAACTAGCTTCGAAATGATTCGTACATTCAAGAACTCGCATTGCGGCTCATGTGCAAATTCCACTTCTTTGGATAAAATGACTTCTGCAGAACCTGAGAAGATCAATTAAGGAATTAATTTATCAGCAGTGGTAGTGGTATTGGAAAACTATATCCAGCAACTTAACTTGTACTTACTTTCAGAAGAATCTTCATTCCTAATAAAAATACCGCTAACTATTGGACTTCCATTCACTCCTTCAAATCTAATAGATAATGCTTTGTCTCCATTTACATGAGCTTTAAGATCAGATATGACCAGGGGCGTATTTGCTCCAACGCTTGCATAAATATCCAAACCGGATATTACCTGAAATTATTTTTTGAAACCAAATCAGGCACACACTCATTAACCATGCATTACGTCGTGAGTCCATAAACGACTTGATTCCTTAACCAATTAATTACCTTTTCCCCTTGTAAGAAAACATCAAAGATTCTCATTCCAGGAGGGCCAGCAGTGAATACAATCTCGGCAAAATGCAGATCAACCGTGTAATTTCCCGAATCTAAATTCTCAAAATAATACGAAAAATTCCCAAAACGTGCAGTTTGGAAAAGACTAAGCCCATTTGTATTCCCAATTATGGGATCTTCAGTCCGTACGGTATCACCTCCATTGAAACTACTGTCCTCTGAAAAGTAAACCCCATCTTGAAATTCAACAGTGTTAGTAGATCCCACATTAATGCCAATTGCAGTAGTGGATAGTTCTGTCAAATTTTCTCCACGTAATTTTGGTGCAACGAGCTCGAAAGAAGCTTCAGCACATAAATCTTCCACATTTGTAGCCGGAGCTTTGAAGGAATCCCTCATTTCAGACCCCTCAATTCCATCTTCTAATGAGACATTAATTCCTTCTCCCTTCAAAACATCAGGTGATTCTTCGTATCTTTGGTTAGTAATATCCGGTGAACCTATGCGCACTAAATCAGGTGATGCGAATGAAAAACCCAACAATGCACGGCCTATAGCAACCAGAAACACGTACGATCAACTCAATTAGCCCATACAAGGTCAAACTCCATATCAAGAAACTTATGATCCAAATAGAAATGCTAAATGTGAGTAAATTCAATCCAAAGGAAGAGATTCCGAGAGCTCACCATCAATGCTGGTCGGACTAGGGTCATCTTGGGTTTCAACATTTGAAGTCCCAAATCTACAAAGAGTTGGCGATTCACCTGCTAATTGAACGAAACATCAAGAAACACACGATCCAAAGCGAAATAGCAAATTTCACACTAAATTCAAACTAGACTGAAGGGTTTCAAGAAATCCTCACCTCCAACCTCAATCGGACTAGTAACAACCGGGTTTTCCATAACTGAAGCTTCAAATCCAGACGCAGTTGCTAATTCACCTGCCAAACGAACCAAAAACATGAAAACTCAAAACCCCATTTACGCATAATCAGAAAAGGTTTAATCTTTCACATTTCTGCGCAAGAATATGTGAGCTCTGGATAACTTACAATGAGTTTGACTTTGATCTTGCTGTCTCAGGGAAGAAACATCAGTTATAAGAAGTGGGTCATGCCATTCGAAATCCTCCATTGATAAAGGGAACAGAACACTTTGAAGTTTTGAATCAAAAAACACTTTAAAAATTTTAAAAAGACAAAAGGGCACTAATTACAAATCTGCAGTTTCAAGAATGGAGATTGATAACTTTTTGTAAAATCAATACTCATTACAGACTATCAGAAGGAGTGAAAGAATCGAAAGGGAAAAGTTTCCTTCCTGAGGCCGTTAATTTCGTTGTGCCGTTGTGGTTTTCAAATTTGAATTTTTGAACCCGGGCCAAATATCCTGGATTCTTATAATTTGCGATGTTTTTATTCGGATCTACGTGCAGGATTTTGTGTTAAAATATAATTAAATTCTTATGTATATTTGGACACAATTTTGTAAATGAGAATCTTATTCCCGTTGGATTTAAAAATAACGTTCTATATAATTTTTTTTATATATTTTTTGTTCAGGATAAATTTGATGAATAATATTACGAATTCCTATGTTTTGGGTACAAATTAATACGCCTATGATCATATCTTTAACTGACGATTATGGTGTGAGATTGGTTTATATCAATATAACATAAATAAATACAAATATGGATATAATACGATTTAACCTGACATGAGTACAAATATATAAAATTTTTAAAAATATGATTTATTTTTGTTCATTTAAAAGACATGACTTATTTTTGTCCAAAATAAATATGGATACGGATATAATACGATCTAACATAACATCGACCTTTAAAAAGATATGATTTATTTTTGTCCATTTAAAGGATATGATTTATATTAACAAGATGATTCGCTTTTAATTTTTATCTATGATTTAAGAATACTTTTAAAAATATTATATTTATCATGTCATGTCGGAAATTTATATTCGATACCATATCTGATACTCCCCACATAAAATATTCAAAAAAAATTATTTTTTTTTTGAAAAAACAAACCCCTCAGAAGGGAATATTACTGCAAATTAAAGCAACAATTACAAGAAGAAATAACAGAAAAATTAACACAGGCTGAAGCCGCAATTGCAACAAGTTCGTGAGTTATCATATTAACATCACATCTAATAAAGAAAAAACGAACTCTAACACTAGTAATCGAATCGTTGAAGTTGAAGATTGTTCCTTCATCTTGGTGAAGTTCAGCAGTCGTCTTTTCTCCACAGTGAGAAGAACACTTACCTTGGACTACAACAGATAACTCGGCAAAAAAAGATTTCGGAGAATTACAGAAAAAAAATAACTAAACTTTCATACTGAAGAGACAAAACTTCCATATAAAAGAGATAAAATTTTCAAACGGAATACTCAAAAGAAAACATAACTTAAAATAAAAAAATAACGCAGGTCGTCTTTGTACCACAAAATTCCGTCAGATCTAGGAGAATGACAGTAGATTTGGAAGAGTAACGACGAAACATGCAATGAATCCGAGAGAGTGGTGCAGATTTGGTCGGATTCGACAGAAAAAATATGTAAAACTGATGGTGGAATAAAATTGAGTCAATCCGGCGGTAGAGCAATGACCGTATTCTCCACCGCCAGATCGAAGACTACCTTATTTTGGGTTTGAATCACAATATTCAAAAAAATT
>JBBMKE010000011.1:11728100-11742434 GCA_037834125.1 Lippia alba | reverse complement strand
ATTTAAGAATATTAATATTTTAATAAAGATATTATTGTTAAAATAGGATTTTAGATAAATTAAGAGAAAACTGTATAAAATCTAGAATTTAATCCTAAATTCTAGTTTATTTTTGTTTAAATTAAACATAAATAGGTTCCCAAATACTCTAAATCTATTGAAAATAAGCACTTAGTTTATTTATTTTTGTACACAATTCCAAAATTTATGAGGTCAATACAATTTTTCCTTCTTTTGAGTGGGCTCAAAAAGCTTATTTTTAACTTACAAATTTAAAAATATATAAAAAGTATATATATAATTAAAAAAAAAATTTGAGTGGTACGCCACCACATTCCACACACTAGGACCCAACATGTATACGAAATGGAAAGTCCGCACATGTACCACATCATAATTAACAAATGGGAGGCACACAGACATACCTAAACTAGACGAAGATTACAGATCATTTTGTACGTTGACTGACTTAATTCCAGTTGACCATAAACCTAATGAAGACGTTTTTCCAGAAAACGTCTTTAAAGATGCTTTTCCAGAAAGCGTCTTTAAAAGACGTAAATTAGAAAACTAGCTTCACTGGTTATCTGCGCAACACAGTCCCAAAATCTGAAAACTGCGACAAAGGGGAGGCGACGCGAATTTCGGTGGAGAGGTGCGATTTCCGGCGGAGCAAAGGTTGATTGGTGTGTCAAACCTACTCTCCATCTAGTTCTCTAGGTTAGCTTCGATTTACCTTGGGTTGAAAATTTTTTTTGGTCTAATAAGAACATCAGCACCAACTAAGTACACCCACCCTTATCAGTCCAGTTATGCAGCTCATACGGCTCATCTTCCCAAGTCACGAAATCCTCATGAATGCCCAAAGTCACGAAATTCTCATGAATGTGATGTCCCAGTTTGGGCAGAATGTCTGCGTCTCCATTAGCATATTGGGTTGAATGTTGGATGATGAACTTTGAAGTATATTAGTTGCTATCTAGATTAAAATTCGAAATTAGTGTGTAACTCTTGAGTTGAATGTTCCCTTTGATTGTTGAGCCGTTTGTTTTGTTTGAATTCGTAGCTGAATTTGTTGTTGTTTTTTTAGGGATTTGGATTGAACAGTTAGGCGATTTCCGGCGGAGACTGAGCAAAGGGCGAATCGGCGGTCAAAACCTACTCTCTATCTTGCATTCAAGGTTAGATGTTCTTATTCTTGGATTGAATGTTTGAATTTTGTGGTGGATATTGTGTTTTGAACAATTTGGTGTGGATATTGGATTGTGAAACGTAGAGTAGCCTGGAGGCTCCCTAATTTTGATTTTTCCTCGAATTGTTGTGGGTTTATATGCATTGGGACCGAAATTATGCATCAGCTTGGGCTGTTCTTCTGATATTTTCTGCTTAAATTATGCATTCACCACAATTGTTTGAAAAATCCGTAAAAGTTGATGACAGAGAATTATTTATAGCCATATTGCTGTTACTATAATTTAGAATCATATTCCTATAGTGAACAATGATCCGGTTCATTTGTCAAATGGGAATTGGTTTTCATCTTTAGGGTGGCAGCATTCATGTTTTCTAAGGGGTCTATTTGTACTCGATAGTGGACATAAAAGGAGATGACATTCGAAGTGGAATAAGTGTTCGAAACAACTAAAGAAGCAGCTGCTTAATATTCAAACATATTCACCAGATATCTTTGATTGTGCAAACTATAAATATAACAAAAAACAGATTGGTGAATTAATTGTTAGGAAAATTAGTTACTTGGAAACATGAAGAAATAAAATTATTTGCTTTCTCTCCTCCCATCAAGTAATCTTGTAGAAGATTTATGTGTACTTTAACAAAGAATAAACTAGGAATATTACAAATATGAAACTAGATTAGCAACATCATAAAAATTATATGATGCAGCAACATATTTAAGCTCATCTTTAGCCATTGAGTTGCTTAAAGGTGCATCATATAAGCTAAGTTGATTATAATTCCTAGATCAAAACTAAGTGGCAATTTTAGCAAGTGATAGTTTTTCTGTTAAATTCGGGTCATTGTTTAGTCAGTATTCAGTAATAGAATAAAGCATTTAGACTTTACAAGTGGAGTTTGACCTTCTAATAATAATTCTAGTGGGTATGTGTTTCATTCACATGCATAATCTAATCGAACATGTATATTTTCAAATGGGAATTGGTTTTCATCTTTAGGGTGTATGTGAGACTAGACAAATGTTGGTGTTGCGTTTATTGGCAACGTAATTATTGATATTAGATCCTTATATTGTTCAGGATGTTCAAGCATATTCTTGATCAAATGAGTGAGGACGAGGTAGTTATTTCAACTTGGTTCATATTTATTATTTGGATGAGATGGTTGCAATCTTACTTTATTGTTTTATTTTTTCGTAGTTTATTTGGAAGCCGTATGACGTAAACCAAATTGAGTATCGTGGGTTGCCCGCTTACGTTGATATCGGAAATTGGCATTGTAGAGTACCACTCATTAATTGGACGTGTGTTGAGTGGCATTACCCTGATAGGGTTTCTAGACAGTTTGGCTACGTGCAGGGTATTCATTTGGAGGTCGATCAACGAATGACTGATGATTTGCACAATTTCGGTGGGAGGCGAGGGATGGTTGGTAGAAATTGGGAGACCATTCACAGAATTTCTATCCAACTATGGAATAATAGAGCAAATTCTAGAGTAGAATTCAGCCATGGTATCGGGTTGCATGTGACGCGGGATTATTGGAATTGGTATGAGAATATCACTAGGAAATTGATTGCGCCACCAATGTCTCTCCACGAGCTTGTTGATCCTGAAACGGTACAGAATATGGAAGGCTACCACCCTCCAGATGTATATTTTTCTTATGAAGTGGTATGTTCTTCAATTTTGTATACTTTCTAACCCTAAATTTGACTTAAGTAATTTGCTAATTAATTCAATTTTGTAGGATGACGTGGCCTCACAAATGTTTCAAAGATGTTTGTCCTTTACCGATTATAATGACCCAGATGTTATTCAGTCGTACCAGCAGTCTATGATGACCGACACTCAAACGTTGAAGGACATGGCACGTCGGTCTATTGGGATAGACGAAAACACTTTATTTTCAGGATCGCAGAATGTCCGTCAGCCCACACAGAGTAGTCGGCGTGCTGAATTTGTCGACCCTGCTATACCGCCTCCACTGATTGGTCGTCGACGTCGACGAGGGTTTCGAGGGGGTATTTTAATAGACGGTGCAGTCGAACCCGAGGCACCTCCTTCAAATAGTATCCCTGCTACTGAAACACACATGCAATCGGGTGAGGGATGTAGCAATGTTGAGGTTGGTGAGACAAGCTCTGCACGTGAGTTTGGGATGTCCACGTACAACTTCGATGCAAGAGATGCCCCGTTGCATTCACCCTATTTTTCAGAGCAGTTTCAGACCCCGACAAGCCAAACACATCCATATGGTCTCGATCAACTCACACCGGAGTTGTATGACCACAAACACCCGTAACCAGTACGCCGAACAACAAGAAACATTTATCCAGCAACCCGATAATCTTGCCGAAGATCCTTATGAACGACCGGGTAGGATGGAAACAACACAACAACCGACATATTACGTGAGAAGAGGTAATCATCACGGACGTCCTCCTCCTTGTGGAACTGGGGGTCATTTGGCCGGGCATTAGTAGCTAAGAAGAGGTTATGATTCTGGGTATGTAAAAATACGTTTTCTGTGGATGTTTCGGGGTGTGGATGGTTTCCTTTTTGTAGACGTTATAATGTTGCTGTTAAAAATATGGATGGTTTTGTTTATAAACGTGATCAGAAGAAAAGGATGTGTTGGTTTAGTTTTGACATGTCTGGATGGTTTTTCAGTAAGACTGCTTCTGTTTTTTTTTTTTTTTTAATCGTGATAAAAACGCTTTTCTGGAAAGCTTCTTTAAAGACACTTATCCAGAAAGCGTCTTTAAAGACGCTTTCCAAAAAAGCTTATTTAAAGACGCTTTCAGAAAAACGTCTTTAAAGATGCTAATCCAAAAAGCGTCTTACCCCATTTTTAGACTATACGAAAAAAATCACACAATTTTTACGCTACGTGCATGAACAGTACACCCAAATTAAAATTTCACCAAGGGTTTGACTTTTATATTTTAATAATTACCAAAAAAATTATTAAACCATCTATATTTTCTTATTTATTAATTATAAATACAATTAATTAAGGCCGTTTAACTGCCAACGAAAATGGCATACAAGTCTGTACAGCTCAACCACTAACGACCATTTGAAATTAAAAGATTCCACTTGTAACACCATTAATTTTGTCCCCATTTGGTCACTACTAGGGATGAGGGCACATCACACATTAATATATGCTATTATGCATTCCAAATATAATCGCCATGTCAACATAACAAACTTGTAACTACAATTTATACATTTTTTTTTTCTTTTTTAACACATTTCCAAAAGGATTTGGAGCCAAATTGTTATATTGAAAAAATGAATCTATTAACCGTTAATCACGGTAACCAATTTCTATTAGCTACTTCAATTTCTAATTTTAAACAGAATAAGCTTCAAACCACAAGTATTTAAGGATCAACTTAATTCTACCTTCTACTTCTAATTTTTAGATTATTTAGTCCTTAAATCTTTGTTTGTATAGCTTAATAAAAAATTCTCGACCTTTCCTTTTTTTTTTTCTCTCAAACGGTCACTTGTTTGTGATTTTCCACGTCTTTGTACCAAAAACTTTGCGCTTTTACAGCTCCATTCTCACGAGTTTAATTTACACTTTTTACTTTTTCAAGTTCAATTAATTCATTAATTAATTTACTTTTTGGGCAAATTACATTCAGGAATCCTAAAGTTTGTCCTAATTATAAATCAATCTCTCTTCTTTTGATAATTATATATTAATCCCTAAAAATACTGTTTCAGTTACATATTAACCCCTACAAAAGGACTGATTTGTAATTAAAACAGTATTTTTAGGAATTAATATGTAATTATAAAAAAAAAATTGATTTGTAATTAGGACAGATTTCAAGATACCTTAATGTAATTTTCCATTATTTTTTTGGTGCTTCTATTCATATTAGGCAAGGCAAATGTAAATAGGTGGGCCTGGGTATTAAAGAAGCCTAGACAAAAGAACACATGTTACAATTTGGTCCAGACCCATTAAATTCAAGTCCAGATCCCAAGATCTACAGGTTTTGACTTGATCAATTTTCAAACTCGATTTAGGCCATAAGTAGATCAGCATTAAATAATATATAAACAGAAAATAAGATTTTTAATTCTATTTTCTGTATTTGTTTCTACAAAATAAAATTAATCAAATTTTAGAAAAGAATATATCTATCAGAAAAAGGGTAAATATTTTAAAAAATAATCTTAAGTAGGATTTACTGGTGGTTAATAATGTGGAAATAATAATTGGCTTATTAATTCTAACCAATCCATCTCACAATTAAACATCAGACTGCATGCTACTCCTAACAGCAGACTTACATGCATCTTCATCAAATACATCAATCCATGAACTGCGAAGAAAATATGATCTCCTGAAAACCCCACCATCCCTTCTAATGAAAGCCAAGTTTCCTCCACAAAAACCTGTAATTTATGTCATCAAGAAACCAATGTTTCACAATTCTCATCAAATGTTTTCAGTAAAATAATCAGAATGAACCCTGAAAAAATTACCTTGATTAGCAAGAATCATCGTCTCCATCCAGAGGCGTTTCAGATGTTGGAGATGGGACAGAATCCGTGACGCCCTCTCTTGCATCAATCAACATCGCGATGACTTCCCTCATAGTTGGTCTGCTCATGGGCGACGAGCTCGTGCAAAACAGTGCAATTTTGAGAACTAAAGACATCTCCTCAATAGTCCTCTTTGCACTAAGGTCTATCCTTTGATCAAATATCTGAGAGCTTATCTCTAGATTCTGAAATGATCTCCTAACCCACGTTACAAGGTCGCCACCTTGCTCCAATGGCTGAACTGGAGATTTTCCGGTCACTAATTCCAATAGAACAACTCCGAAACTGTAGATATCACACTTCTCTGTCACCTTCATTGTGTATGCATATTCTGGAAGAAAAAAATAAGAAAAAAAAGGTAAACTTTACCATATGATGATATAATGCGAAAGAATTTTAAAAAAGAATGCAGAATTCGTCGAATATATTAATTACCGGGGGCTATGTATCCATAAGAACCAGCAACAGCAGACATGGATTTAGAGAAGGGGAAATCAATCAATTTTGCCAAGCCAAAATCTCCAACATGTGCCTCAAAGTATTCGTCAAGCAAAATATTATTCGATTTTATGTCGCGATGAATGATTTGAGGCTTACAGTCATTGTGCAGATAGCACAAACCCTCTGCAGCTCCAAGGGCAATTCTGTACCGTGCATCCCATTCCAGCATGGCAGCTGTCTCGTCCCCATGCAGAACTTCCCCAAGGCTTCCATTCGCCATATATTCATACAAGATCAGATTACTATCTTGATGATTACAAAATCCAT
Organism: Lippia alba; assembly: GCA_037834125.1. Lineage (NCBI taxonomy): Eukaryota > Viridiplantae > Streptophyta > Magnoliopsida > Lamiales > Verbenaceae > Lippia > Lippia alba. The sequence continues at coordinate 11,735,898 of JBBMKE010000011.1, read as the reverse complement.
ACAATTTCACAATGTTCTTGTGCCTAATCGTTCCAAGAGTTGATATTTCAGCACGAAAGCTGTTGTCAGCACTAGCAGAACCTTCTCCACGAGATTTGAGCTTTTTAACAGCAATGAGTTCACCATCAGCCATTATAGCTTTATACACAACCCCGCATGCACCTTTTCCCACAATAGCCGCATCAGAGAAGTTGCCGGTAGCTTCTAGAAGGTCCTGATAGCTGAAACCTTCTTTGGGGAAAAAATAGCTGTCCAATTCATCACTTTTTAGTTGTTCTTCAAGGGAAGCAAAAGCAGGCCTCTGTCTCCTCATGACCCAGCAAACCGCCACAATGAAAGTTAAGGAGATGATTCCAACGCATAACGAAACGATGTTGATTATCTTCTCTTTTGAACTATCTTTTCTCTTAGAAGAAGAAGATGGGCTTGGATTTGAATGGCATCGGTTCGAGCTAAACAAGCACAACCCATTATTTCCAAGAAAATTACTAGCATCCATTTTCTGGAAAGTTGGGGTGTTTGGAACGGGGCCCACGAGATTATTATTCGAAAGGTTGCATTCCATTAGGCTTCTTAGTCCTCCTATAGAATTTGGAATCTCACCACTAAGATGATTATCATTCAAATAAAGAGACTCGAGCATTTGCAGGTTACCAAGACTGCTTGGAATGAGGCCTGATAAATTGTTATGACTGATGTTGAGAGCAATCTGAAGTGAAGTCAGCTGCCCGAGCTCGACCGGAATGCTGCCCGAAAACAAGTTTCCTCCCATTTGGAGTTCGGTCAGCCTGACCAGCCCCCCTAAGGCCCCCGGTATATATCCCTTGAATCTATTATCAGAAATTTTCAGCAATTCAAGTTTCACTAGCATGCCAAATTTCTCTGGCATTGAGCCGGTGAAATAGTTGCTACTAAGATCAAGCCTTTCCAGCTTTATACAATTTCCCAATTCTTGAGGAACTGTTCCATATAGCCGGTTAAAAGAAATGTTGAAAGCAACAAGTTTGACAAGTTTGCCCATCTCAGGAGGAATGTGGCCTGTGAAATGGTTATGGGACAAAAGTAGCCTCTCAATGTTTTTGAAATTTCCAACCTCTGAAGGTATGAGGCCAGAAAACCGGTTTAGGTATAGCTCAAGGGCTGAGAGATTCTGAAGCTTTGTGTATTCAACAGAAAGGCTTCCGGTTAGTAAGTTGTCTCCTAGCATAAGCTGTTCGAGTGATTTGCATGTTTTTAGGCCATGGGGAATGTTTCCAGACAACTTGTTTGATCCAAGGCTGAGAAAAGTGAGTTTCTGAGACCTGCATATATGTGGGGGGATTTTGCCGACAAGGGTATTTTTGGAAATGTCAACTATAGAGAGGTTGCTTTTGGCACCAAGAAATGGAGGGATGATTCCAGTGAGATGGTTGTTGAAAAGCTGAAAGTTATTCAAGAAAGGGAGGTTTTGGAACTCAAGAGGGATAGAACCGGTTAAGTTATTTATGGACAGATCTAGCTTCCTCAATTGTTTCAGCTTCCCAAGCTCATTGGGAATATTCCCTTCGAGGTGGTTTTCAAAGAGATAAAGCAAACGGAGATTATAAACCTGACCCAACTCATTCGGAATGATGCCCGTCAAACGGTTTTCAGAAAGATCAATCTCAACTGCATTTGAACAATTTGCCAACTCTTTAGGAATAGACCCATTCAACTGATTTGTGTAAAGATACAGTCTTCTCAGCTGAGACAACTTCCCTATTTCTTTAGGAATGGCTCCGAAGAACTTATTCCCATTTAGTGCTAGCAGCTCCAAACTAGTGAAATTACCTATCTGAGGTGGGATTTCACCGTAAAACAGATTGTTCCAAAGAATCAAAGTGGTTAGACTCTTGAGCTTTTGTAGCTCAAATGGAAAGGGACTTTCTAGCCTATTTTCAGCCAAGCCTAAAATCATCAAACTATCACATTCACTAATTTCAACTGGTAGAGGGCCAGATAAGTAATTTCTACCCGCCCTCACAATCCTCAGCCTCTTCAATTTGCCAATGGAGGAAGGAATCTCTCCGGTAATATTGTTACTATATATCACAAGCTCCTCAAGTGATATCAAGTTTCCAATTTCATCAGGGATTTCTCCAAATATGTAATTCTCGCACAAATAGAGTTCTTTGAGGGATGTCATGTTGCAGAGATGGGCTGGGAATTCAGAGTAGAAACGGTTGGTGCAGAGGTCCAAAACTTCAAGGTTTCGAAAACAGTTGAAATCATATGGGATGGGACCAGAAATGAAGTTTGAGGACAGATTCATCTTCAACAAGTAAGGGAGTTTACAGATTGTTGAAGATAAATTACCGGATAAATTGAAGTTACTAAGGTGTACAGAGACTACATTGTGATTGGGTGCGCAAGCTATACCAGTCCAATTGCAAGGACTAGAATCTGAAGAATTCCAGTTTTGGAGATTATGATCAGGGTCATTCAAGGATTTCTTGAACTCCAAAAGAATAGTTCCCTCTTCATTTAGTGATTGAACAAAAATCACTATGCAACTAAAGAGTATTAAAAAATGCATATTCTTTTGGATTCCCATCAGTGATGAAACAACTAGTGCAGGGAAACACAATCAGGAGTCTAGAAACAGAAAAAGGCCTAATTTTGTGCAACACATCAGAATCAAGAACTTTCTGTAAGCAATATCTAGGAAAAGGAAAGAGAATAAATTCGATATAGAGATTACTTACAGAAAGAGAGGCGTTCATCAACAAATACCTGCAGCAGCTAGATACTTGCATAGAACTCATGCAATATGGCGCCCTACATTGGTTTAAAGGTTAATCATTAGAAAAAAAAAAAAGGTTCTTTCTTCAAAATGGAAATGATCCTCACGAGACAAGAAACTGAATCCAAGAAATGAATTTTGAACTTTGAGCCAATTATAATTCAAGAATTGTGAAAAACTAAATAGGCAGATATATAAGAAGTGCTATAAAGAGATAAGGGGGGCTAAGCTAAGTTATAAAAGAAGGTAAGAGAAGACAGAAAAAAGGCGTGATTGATTGACGAGGCAAGAAGCAGGAGATGAACCATGAAAGTCACAATCCAAAGGCGGTAGAGAAATAAAAGGGTCAACCATTCATAACTTTAAACTAGTGATGGAAGTGAAATGAATTAATGTGCTGCATGTGACTCATGAGTGCTGAATTCTGAAGCTCCACAATCAGCTTGTTTTTCCCCTCCTTTTTCCCTGGTTCTTAAAATCATCATTTCCTACTCTCCATTATTGGTTGGAAAAATCTGTATGAGGAGGGAAAGAATCGGCTGCTTTATGCTATGCACACATATGTGCGCTCAACTGGTGGAGGCAAAGACAGAGATGGGACGTGGTAATACTAGGATTACAATCTTTTGCCATTGTTTTCAGAGCCATTTTGACAAACACCATACGTGCAGCTCATTTTTTCTCCTATTTTTGTTGTTTTCTTTTCTGGGTTGGTGATGGGAATTGAAATCTGTCTAGAAATGTAATGATTTGCATGAAGACTGTAAGTAGGTGGCTCTCCAGTTAGTGGAAGACTGAAGAGGGAATTGGAGCTTATCTTTCATGGCATTTTGCCTACTTTTTGTGACTTTGTGTGTGGGTTTGGCAATCTTGGAATATTGCCATTGCTATTGCGCCTCTAAAAATTCTATCTCGAATTGCCTTCTCACCTTTTTCTCCCTTCCTCTGTCAATAATAATACATAGATAAATATTGCCCAAAAGGGTTTCAACTTTCATCAAAATTGACTTGGGGTTTCATGAGATGTTTGACCCTATAATTTGATTTGAGTTATTTACACCAAATTTCTCCTAAAATTAATATTTTGCTATTTTTTCTTCTTCTTTATTTCATTTCTAAGAGTTTTCCTCTACCAAAATGAATTAGAGATTAATCTCTCCAGTGAAAACATTTTTCACGGGGACCTTTTAAACATAATTTCTACATAACAATTTGAAATCTTATTTAAATAAATTCAAACCTTTATTAACACTATCTGTTAGTTAATTACCAGATTGCTTTTGCAAGTGTGTAACAAATATAAGAATTCGACTAGACAATATAAGCCATTTTTCCTTTTGTGTGCCAATAAGGGTTGTTGAGATTGTAGCAAATATTTTAAACTCAATCTTTTTTAAAAAAATAACATGTTGGGATAGAATAAATAAATCAACTTTGACGACTAGTTTGTCTAAATTCGGCCAAACCTCTACCCAAATACCTTGACATTTAATTTAGAAATAAAGGACCGGCACCATGTTGAATAATTACGTTATTTAAATTTCTTAATTATTAGAGATAAATGGGTCAAAATGCAACCTCTAGAAATATTTTATTTACAGAAATATTAGATAGATAGATAGATAAATAGAAAGAAAGAAAGAAATATTAATAATGCCTATTCTTCATAGTCAATCTCAATTGCAGAAGGGCCATATCGAATAGCTTCAGGTTAAGAATGAATATGTATTAGTTATCACATATTTTTTCTGACTTTCATATTAAGAATAGGGAAAATTATATCTAACTACTCTGCTAGATAGCGTAATTACAATTTACTCCATCTTTATTCGAAAATTACAATTTAATCCCTAAATGTTATGGACCATTTGTGATCCCTCTATTCCGTTAAAATTTCGTTAGGGTTGGGTCTATCCTTCAATTAATTTAATGAATAAAATAACAAATTCATCCTTACAATATACATATTCTAACAAAACGATCTCTATGTATTACACATATAACAATGCAGTCCTTGGAAATCTAACGGAAACCTAACAGAATAGAGGGATCACAAACGGTTATAATATTTAAGGATTAAATTGTAATTTTCAGATAAAGATGGATTGCATTGTAATTACCCTATCTAGCAGGGTAGTCAAATGTAATTTTCTCTTAAAAATATACAAAATATTATTGTATCATATATCAGTATTATGTTTGTATTGTTGTGTTTAGATTCTTACATTATACTAAAGAAACTTAAGAGGTATTGTACTGGGGGCCATCTTTACTGAAGAGAAACTTTAACATAAAATGATGTAGAATGCCTCATCATGTCAACGCATGAATTATTTATTGTGGAAAAAGTGGAGTCAATGTATAAATTATTTAAAATGAAAAGGATGAAGTTTTAGAGAAGTGCAACTTTTACTGTTTTACCATGTAAGGACAAATGATAAAACTTAAGGTAGGCCGACAATTGTGTTCCAATATAATTTCTTTGAGATCATCGAATAGTTAATTTTTTGGGGGCTTTTGCGCCGGATTTGTATAGTTGAGTACTTGTGTATTTTTGTTAATTTTCTGATTTGTGCACTTTTATATCTTTAAAAGCATTTTTTAATAATATTGTACATATTGGTGGAAGCCAATTGTTAGCCGATATTAATATTTTGAAAATGCTAATGACATATAAATGTAATTATTGTCCGCGGATGTGTGTCACGATTGACTGGAAGTCTGGAATTTTGAACATCTCTATAGGAGGTCAGTATGTGAATATGTGATTCAAAATTTTCATTCAGTATGAGAAGTTGCAACTCTTTCTTTGACCTAAACTGGTATTTCAACATAGCCGTACGAGTTTATAAGATTTTTGCCCAAATTTTGTATTTGGTCTTTTCTTTTTTCTTTTTTTTTTCTTCTAGACATTAGATTATAAACAACATTAATGATATTTGGATCATAAACAATTATAACTGCTTTTAATAATTTTGATTGATATATATAAAGTGAGGTTCTCGATAATAATTTTACATTTTCTGTAATCGATTCTTTAATCATTACAAGAATTACTAAGCTCCAAAGAAGCACACAATAAAAGTTTTTAATACATTTTATAAAGCATTACAGGAGCTTGTAAACTCAATCAAACCCTCTCTAACTTTGTTTTACTTTCATTTAAATAAAAATCACACAATTGAGCACGACAGATTAAACCATTGGTTTCACCACCAAATCAAAAGCCAACACATAAAATCGTAATCAAGAAAAACATTTTAATTGATCACCGGACAGCATATTCCACAACCACATATAGACAAAAATCTACAAACAAAACTACAATAAGTCGTGGTCGAATTAATCCAAAACAAATTCACAAATAAATACAAGTATTTTCCCAATGATCGACGAGCAATATTTGTGAAGAACAAAATGAGTAATGATGAGTGGATTTTACTGGATTTCTGGCCAAGCATGTTTGGATGCAGGGTTAGAATAGCCCTGGCCGAGAAGGAAATCAATTATGAGTATAGGGAAGAGGATTTGGCTGGCAGAAATAAAAGTCCACTTCTGTTGGAAATGAATCCAATTCACAAGAAAATTCCAGTTTTGATTCACAATGGTAAACCAATATGTGAGTCTTTGAATATAGTTGAATATATTGATGATGTTTGTAATTGCAGTAATTTTTTTTTTGGTCTACAACGAACACAACCCCGAACTCAACCGTTCTCTAAAATCTTCATCATCTCCGGCAGCTCAACCGGTGGTTCCTCCCAGATCTTACTGGCAACCATCATCTCCTGACCATGTTTAGCTAGATAATCAGCTGCCCGATTTTTCTCTCTACGTACATGGCTTAACCTCACCTCCCATGGCATACGCAGGTAATCACGACAGTCCTCAACAATCTGGCGCAAGGGGTGCCAATCGCTACAGCCATGCTGAACCATCTTAACAATATCTTCCGCATCACACTCCACCTCGACTCTTGGTAACCTTCATTCCCAAGCCAGTTTGAGGCCTTCCCGCAGCCAGTAATGGTCCTCCACTCCTTCCCTCTGATCCTTATGAGAAAGCTCGAGCTAGGTTCTGGGCTGATTTCATTGATAAAAAGGTGTGAGTCCCTCTCTCCCATGTTGGTTAATTCAGTTGTGAGTTGTTAGATCATACACGATAACATCGTTATTTTAGATTATGACGTCATCATATATCATGATCAACGGTTCGCAGCTATCTCTCACACACGCACGTACAAATCTGTGATTTCAGCTGCGAGAAGCTGGAATGAAGGTGGTATGGTACCTGAGCAAACAAGAACTGGAAGAAGGCAAACATGAGTTGATAGATTGCTTCAACTTGTTGGAGGAAGAACTAGGAGAGAAACCTTATTTTGGAGGTGACAATTTTGGATACCTTGACGTTGCTCTTGGTGGATTCTGGAGCTTGTTTCATGCCTATGAAACCTTTGGAAACATTAAGATTGAGGATCAATGCCCTAAATTGATGGCATGGGCTAAAAGGTGCATGAAGAGAGAGAGCTTCATCAAATCTTGTAAAGAACCTGAGAAGATTTATGATTTCGTCGTGCAGATGAGGGCTAAGATGGGGCTTGATTAGATCATCTAATGCAAACATCATAGTTTGCCAATAGTTGCTCAAATTACCTCATAGAAGAAGGAATAATAGACCTTCTATTTACCAAAGTTAGGGGGGTTATTGTAATATTCAGTAGATAGAAGGGTGTTTTCTGTAATTAAAGCAAACTTCAAGGGGTTTTGGTAATTAGTCCTATTTTGTTTGTTTAGTTGCTCCACTGGACAAATCCAAGTGTCCATGGGACGAATGCAAGATCTTCAAATGAATAAAACTAAAATTTTATAAGTAGTTTGTTCATATGAATAACAATTAATTGAAACCCTTTAGTATTTCCCAACATCAAATACTAATAAGAGGGTGCTTGCTTTATCTTTGCCCATGTTTTTTTTGGGCAAAGTTAGTAAGGAGGGATTAGATGAATCACAATGTATGGGATAATTACAAAGAAACCCA
>JBBMKE010000011.1:11694707-11708513 GCA_037834125.1 Lippia alba | reverse complement strand
TATTATTTAAATATATTAAATTAAATTATTTATTTTAATATAAAATTAATAATATTATATTAATAGGAAATAGTTATTGTACCAAAAAAATAAAAAAAGAAGGAAATAGTTATAATATAAATTGAAAATATGAGGAAAAAAATATAAAAGAAAAGAAGAAAAGTGAGGTGAGAGAAAATTGAAGTTAATAAATAAATAACTTTGTGAAACATAAACGTGATGAAAAAAATAAATTAATTAAATAAAAATAAAAATAAAGACCAAGTTCAAGAAACCACATTCGCTTCGCGATTAATATATAGTATAGATATTACTTATATTTCTAAAAGGAAAAACACATGAGAAATCATAAGAATACTAAATTAATATAGTAAAAAGGAGACGACTAAGTTTTCTTAATTTCTTCTAATTCTTATTTGTTTCTTTGTTATCTCGAGGAACTTTGCTAGATCGTGGAAGTAGTTGATGGATAACATACGTGTAATTTGTATTTTATATATATAATAATTATATTATATATTAATTTATTTTGGTTCTAAAATTTATTTTTATGAGTCATACAGAATTAAACTACAATTATGTAAAAAATATAAATATATATATATATATATATGGTCGAATTACAGTCTAAACAATTTAAATTAGTTGATCCACCCCTTAATTTGGAAGTGACGCGTAGCAATATTTTTCTAACAATATAATTATTTTGTAAAAGAAAATTCAACCAACAATTTACGGCGAATCAGACAAATTATGCACGTTATGTATACAACCTAGCAAATGGGTCTGGTCCAAATCCAGTTTAGTCTGTGGTCATTTTCAAAGTGGAAAAGTACTATACATTTAAATCTTTAAATACTACTACATGATGAAGGTTAGGTATCATTTATTGTGGTTGAGAAGTCAGTATTGTTTTGAGAAACAGATATATGTTACATGTTTATTTTAAGATAACTTAGGTAATAAAAAAAGAAATAATAATAATCGTATACCAGAAATAATTAGATATATGTTGACATTTATTATATTGGACACTTCTTATATGGTAAATTTAATAAAAATATTATATCAATATATCTGTGTGGAGACCTATTTATGTTTTTAGATTTGTATCCAACTATCCATACATTATAATTTACAAATCTACTTAAAAGATATAACGCCCAAAAAAAAGAGAGAAGAAACAAAATCAAAATTAAGGTTTTTGCTATGCAACTCTAAAAGAAAGTTAACAAATTATGTTATGATTTGAGATCCTTATTCGAAATTCGAAGTCCCAACAGAGCAAATTTTAGAGAACTGAGCAAGAATTGCAAAACTAAAATAGAAGGATGGTTGGAGATGTACCACATTAGTGATCTCATTCTGTAATATGAAGAAGTTTACAAATAAACAGAATTATATATGTATCAAAAACGCCTCTAAAGACCACATTTTCAACACGAAAACTGTAATAATGGGTCCATAAAAATGAGGATTGTATTGCTACTGGGAAAAAGAATATTGTACAGATTGAATATCATTCGGTCTTCTTCGATCCTCGCTCAAAACCAACTGCAACTGCGCCGCCTCAGCCTCAAAGGACAAGTTCCCAACTCAACAAGGTGATCTAAATTTGCATCCGCCAAATATTTACAAGCGCATTATTGCCATGGGAATCGTATATCATGCTCAATAGTTTGCCAGCAACCCCAAATGCTCCAGCTGCGGTACGAAAATTGTAGTGAGACACTTTTGTGCAGAAGACCATATGCTAAATAATACACCAATACAGATCACACATAATTTGTACAAATTGTTTATAAATTACTGCAATGGTAATTGTAGTCAAAAGTGAAAGAAGCATACCATGAGCCAGACTTCATTTACTTCCAGATGACTGCTTCTCTTGGCCAAACAATCTGAGACGTTCAACCAATTTTGCTTTCAGGGATTCGGGAACTTTAGAAAGAAAAGTTTTCCTTGCATGTGAAATTAGTAAATTCCTGCACAACAACCATGGATACAAGTGAAATTGATTAACTCAATTGAACCCAGAAACAAAACGCGAAGGTGAAAGACATCCATAATCCCAGTAGTTGAACCAAAGCCATCTAAAATAGTTTGAAAAGGGAAGCAATGACCTTATATCAGTGATCACTCATACGACAAAGATGACAAGGCTTTAGAACGACATATAAAGGGAACATCATGATGCTGCAGCTGGTTCCACTCCACTACCATCAATATGAGAATCATGTAACTTTTTAAAATTCTCTTAACTAGGTATGATTTCTTTTGAGAACATTCACTAAAGTATTGCTGATTTTAAATGGAGAATGTTAATACTTTGAACAAAAGCATGTAATGCTTAGTGCCTTTTGCTAAAGTCATGTAACTGGCAACACAAGGCATTAAAACTAGAAACAACGAACACCACTTTGCACAGAACTTAAATTCAAACTGAGCAGGGGTGATCATTTATTTGCTGACTAGTAATCAGAATAGCTCAGAGCTTACTTCTTCTCATGATCAGTTGATGAAGTATTGCCTGCTTCTTGACACAGTTTCTTCCTCGCATGCATAAAGCTTTGCACTTCCTCGGACCATCCACATGAACGAAGAAATATGGAAGCTTCTTTCGCAACCCTGAAAAATGTAAAAAGAAAATTAGTACATCTTTTATTGAATGATTGGACAAATTTAAGAGTGGCTGTCAAAGATATTCCACTAATTGAGCTATCAAGTAACATACTGAAATCGCCAACTTCTATTGCACAGATACAGATGTGAAAACTAGGCAAGATGCAAAAGATAATCTGAAAACTTATAAGCTCTTGACGGAATGGATGTATGGGGTGTCTGCTCTTATCCAATGGTTTTCACTAGACATCTAAAGCTAGAGAAACAAGTGCATCAGCCTAAGCCAGTCAAGAAAATGCAACTACAAAAAATCACACATAAATGTTCTTTCCTTCTATGCCACATATTCTCCTTCCAAGCAAACAAATATTTATTGATGCTTCAAGAAGCCTAGATTCACTACATATCATAACCAAGACAATTAATTCAAAGAGAATAAGAGCAAAGCAAATTTCAGGGCTGAAGAAGATGTAATGAATGTCCAAATTAAATAATATAGTAAAGAGCAAAACAAAATAATTTTCAAGTCAAATTAAATTCTTCTAGCTTAATAACATACAGTTGTTTAATTGCTTCCACTTCTGCTCGAGATTGCTCATCTGTCGAAAGGAAGATGCATGGATGATTATCTTCTGTTTTCCTCTTCACACATGAACCGTTAGACAGTTTCAGAACGTCTCCGTTCTGTAAGTTGTGGCAATTAAGATTTTTTCCTGATGTAGTGACGGTCTTGAACCCGTTTACCTCAGGTAAACTTATGGATGAAGAGTCAACTACAGCAGACACATCCCCATTAATGGCAGTCGATGACGATAACCCTCTCTTCATCATTTGAGATTCTGGTGATTTGTTGCCCATGCCATTCCTCTCAATAATGGACAATCCAGTTTTTCCCTGTTTCACTGAAGCAGCTGAATCTTCTTTACACCCATTTTCCCCATTAGACTCTTTCTTATAAGCAGATATCTCCATATTCCCAGAGGCAATGAGGTTGCTGGAGCTCCGCGAGTCGCTAAAGGTCTTATGTTGACTAGAAAGCCCTGGATCAACCATATATTTGGTTGAATTATTTGTCTGATTAAGGTGGTTGGATGACTCTTTAATGTCCGATGTTCCCACAAAAGCACCTGAGTTGTGTGACTCGGTTGAATTACCATGATTGGATTTGGACCCAAGATATGTCTCAGAAGGATGGCCAGAATGCTCTTTCATGCTAGCTGCTATTCCCACACAATCAGCAGACCTTTGGTCTGTTGATGTTTTATTTCCATTTGATGAAATGAGATTAGTTGAACTACGAGAACCAGAATGACTAGCCGACAATTTCATGCTAAATGGTTTTTCTTGACTGCCTGACTTGTGGATGAATGACTTAGTACCATTGGTTGAATTATTTGTCTTTGGTTCATGGTCAGAAACCTTCCTACCACGAACTGCTTCAGCTGGACAACCTGACTTCTGGACTATGGAAGTCCTACAACCATTTGACTCATGAGACTTGGATCCATTGATGGATCCATCGACTCTAGTTTGAGGCCTCGGTTCCTTGCGGGAGAAGAAAAGTATATAGACTTTCTCTGACAAAACCTCCTGCAAGGTAGAGTCTGAAACATAGGAATCATTGCAGCAATACCAGCGACCGACTGAATCCTGAATAGAGTGAAACAAGAGTCAGATATTATATGTTACTCATGGAAACTAACACTGAGAAACAACAAATTTGACATAACAAAAGAACCATGAAGAAGACCTTGATGTATGCATAGTAGTGTCCAGAATCAGGAGAGAAACCTGAATGTACAATGGTACCAAAAAGATTATATTCAGGATGCCGATCCTGCAATAAATGAGACAGCACCAGTTATGCATAATATTAACCAACATAATAAAAAACACAATCTAAGATAACACAGTGAATGCCCCCCGTCTAAAAAGAAATAGAGATTGTCCACAAATTTAGATGAACCACGAAAATGCTGGAAGTAGGGAACATGTTCATTCATAATAAAAGCATGAATACAAAAACCAATGATCCTAATCGGGGTGAGGGTTCAGCAGCAGACTTCATGACTTCCAGGAAAAACAGCCTCTGAGGGCAGAAAAGTGCAGTTTTTATGGGTACCATAGCTGGGGGATGAGGCGCCCAAGCACTACCATGAATGAAATGTATCAATACTAAACCAACAACAGGAAACCTGGATGGTTCAACAGTAGACACTTTATGCAGTCCAAAAAATGACAGGAAGAAAAAATTGGTTTCGCATGAGTCAAGACTCAAGAGCTACTTAGTGAGTTATACCCAGCTAAAGTTCTTCAGAGAATGACTATTCTGACAGCAAAGGGTCGTACTTGTTTGAAAGACAAGTATACAGAATCAGACAATGAGAGATGGCGGAAATTGGAAATTATTACATAGGTGGTGGGACATCTAGTAAAATCTCAAATTGGTTAGGTCGAGGTATATGAAAGTCATAGACAAGGCTAAAGTTGGTCATTATCCATCCTGAAGGAAAATTAAGATGTTTGTTAACTAAAGCTCAACTCAAGCAACCACAACTGCCAAACCGAGTAAGTGGATATTAGCACAACAGTAGAAATGTTGACAGTGGGGCTCTTTTTTGACAGAGATAACACTAAGCAAGAAGTCGTATATAAGTTTATTAATGCAAGGAGGTAAGAATAGTGTTCATGACTAAACAATTTATAAACAACATACCTGGGTTCCTTTGCACATGTGACTTGAAAGTACTAATATCTCATCAAACGCAATGGGCTTATCAACCTTCCCACCAAACATGCCCTCAAACCTCTACATAACCACCAAAAAATGAACACACCAATTGTCAAACTTCATAACCATCCAAAAGATGAGGAAAAAAAAAAGGAGAACGTTCCAGTAACCACCATACCTTTAATTGGATCACAAGAACATTTGGTGCCTGAAGAATTGACATTTGCTTCCTTGCTACCACCAATTCCTTACAACTAAACAAGTATAAGTTTCCAGTTCCGTGAAGCTAGAGAAATGACAATAACATAACATGACAAACAACATAATCTGGTAAAGTTCATTTCACACATATCATGTGAAATGAGAATAGCATATACACAGGGAGCTTATGCATGCTCTATTAGTAACCAAAACTTCAAATACTTACCCATCACATTTGTATTTGTTATTTCCATCCAAGACCTCAGGTTGAAAAAACTTCTGCAATGCCTCCTTGAGTGATCCGCTATGCAAAATATCAAGACTGATATCCATAATCTCATCAACCTTATTCGACTCCGCCCCACATGACAAACATTTCACTTGACTCTGCAATGCCCCACCAAAAATCTCCTTGACCACTGTTTCCCCAGTCCCATTAATATTACCTCCATTGGTAATTCCATTATTCCCCTTTTTCCGTATCTGCAACTTCTTAAGTCTCAAGCACGTATCATGGCACGCATCAATTACATAACGCAGGAACTCATGCGCATCTTCTTGCCTCCCAGAGCGAAAATGCTCAGCATATATTCTCAAAGAGTTGTTTATTTTTACAGGTGCGTCAGTGTCAGCTTCGCTACATAACGACCGCCAAATTCGTTTTTCCAATATGCAGAAAGGACAGTCCCCCTTCTTCTCCTTTACTGCCCCAAAGTCACCTACAAATAAATGAATATTGGTAAGACAACTGAAACGCCTAGAGGTCTCAATCTTGACATTAACCCAATGCAATCTTGTCTGCTTGTTTCACTGGTTTAATATTCTTCGAGAAACACTACGCTCAAAGCATATCATACACTGGTTTCTTCTTTTTCTTGTTGAGTTCAATTTTGCGTGAAACATTATATAGACCTCTATTAATAACTCCTAAAAGCAAATGCAATACAGCATCATTAATTCTAGTACATGAATGCATACTGATACACCAAGTATTTGCTTCATAGATTATCTTTCGAAAAACATAATTACAAAGAAACAGTTCCATTCAAAAGAATAACAATAACAACTATTCCCCCAATAGTATTCTCAAATTGACCTCACTTATGAGGGGGAAAAGGCACAACAACCCAAATCCTAATAATTCAATATTAACGTGAAGTGATTTTTTCGGGTAAAATTAGCAAATAACCCCAAAAAACAGTTTTTGCCCACACAACAGAAGACAGGAAAATCACAACACAAGTAAGATTACAAGTAATTAGGTCGAATTACAGCACAGGCAGCAGCAATTGAGACGGCGAAAAAGAAGAAAAACCAGGAAAATCCAATTAACAACGTACAGGATGCAGAGTGGAGATTGCGGAGGCAGAAATTAGCGAGGGGCGGGGTGTAAGTGAGGCACTGGAGGACGGAGTTGAGGTAGCAGGTGTTGCCGAGGTTTCGGAGCCCTAGAGGCGGCGCGCCGCGCTTCCGCTTCAAATTCTTAAGAAGGCTCGGCTGCCACGTCATCTGCAGCATGCCCATCAACAACGCAGCACCGCCACCACCTCCGCCGCACCATTGGCCGCCCACCACCACCGCGATCGCATCAGCTTCTCGATGCTTCTTCTCAACGATTTTTCTCCTCCTTTTCCCCCCTTTCCTTTCCTTCCCTCTTCGACTCTGTTTTGTCCTCCTTATTAATTATTTATGTATTTCGTTTTACTAAATTATTATGTTTATGTTGATTCAAGGTTTTGGGGATTACTACTTACTATTAGGTCCGCAAGGTCGCGAGTTTAAACTTTATAAATATAAAAAGTTATACTGAAAAAATCGTACAATAAACGCATTTAATTTAATTATGTCGAGAGATTAGTTATTCACTCAATTAAGTGAAAAAAATTATGAGAGATCCGGTTTTTATTTTTTTTCTATTTTATTTCATAATTTACGCCCACCTTCTGGCCTCTGATTTTATTTTATTTTATTTTATATATGTATATATCTTGGGGCTGGGAAATTTTGATATAAAATTGGACTATATTGGAAATAATAAATAAATAATGATTAAAAAATCATTCACATATTTAAAAGACTTTGACCAAGAAGCTTCCGCGACCGCAACGTAGTATTGCCCAATTGGGCCATAACTCTTAGCTGGGCCGTTCTTTGGAATATGTAATTGGGCCTCTTCCGAGCAGGTTTCGTTAGATATAATCCATGTTATATTCAAGCTTTATTTACTAAATTATATTGTATGTATTCTAATCGGTTATACAACACAGACTCGATATTAATATGAATATGACAATACAAATTAACGTCAACAAATACAATTCCATAAAATAATATTTTTAAAGATGTTTTGTGATGTCTGTGCATTATAGCTAATAGGACAATTAATTAAGAGCTTCTAAAGTAAAAAGATTTAGATATGACTAAAATTATTTTTAATAAACTCGGAGTACAGTCTCATCCATGAAGTATGGATCTTTAATGGTTCAAATTAAGCAACTTTTGTATAATTTCTATTATTCGCTTCTCAATGAATCGAGATTGGGGCACAATGTGAATTGTTGGGTACATATATATGTAGAGTGCAAAAGCGATTATATATAAAAATATCCTAGTGAAACAATGGAAGGCGTATGTATACAACCTTTTTGCATAAAAACAAAGGTTGTGAATCTGAACTAACAAAAATGGCTACAATTTTGCCACCAAAATTTGAGACTGTCAGCTACGATACAAATGAAGTGTAAATATTTATATGTATTGAACCAGAATAAGAGCCTCTTCCAACTGCAGACTCTGTGCATTGGGACACCAAGAATTCGAAGAGCAGTGTTATGTGACCAACCTGAGTGACTATTCGCTTGTTTCACGAGCCGAGTTTGAAGTCGAAGAGTGCTGAGCTGCCTCATCTGAGGTAACTCGAGACGCTTCCCTCTTCAACTTGTGATTGTTGTATGCAGCTACGCCTGCAATAGCTGCGGAAGCATCCAGAAATTTTGCATTAACGTTAATACTTCTCAGAAAATTCTTTGTCATAATTGTAATATCAAGAAAGATGAACTGAGCTACTGCAATGTTACAGAGCAAGTAAACAAAACTATGAAGTCCATTTGAAAATACTTCTTCAATTATTTTTATTGCCGACTCAGGACAGGAAAGACCAGTGTTAAAGAACATGAAAACCCCTCATTTTCAGAACAAAGCCCCTGATCGAAGGAAGAAAAGAAACTTTTCCATATTGCAATCTGGCCTCATAATAGGGGAAAGCGAACACTTACCAATGGCATAACCGAAGAGGTTGATGATTGTCAGCTTTGTGTCAGCAAAAAGAAGAGCTGAGAGTAGAACCACCACCCAGTCCTTGACAACCCCAGCCACACGAATAGTTAAAGCACTTGTATGAGAAATGACAAGGAAAACAGAAAGATTGAGGGCAAAAGTACAAAGAGAGTTAAGAGTAAGAATAAGAGGGTTGAAGCTCCATGTTCCCTCTTCGTCCATCTTGGGCTTCTCTAGGAATATCCACGGGATTAAGAGGCAAAGAGCACTGCATAAGAAAAATAAAAATTTTATTTCAAGAGTTGAAGGAAAACATGCATGGATAGAGTTACATTTACTACCCCTTAAGTTAGTGAAATTACAAATTAATCCTTCTCATGTTAGAAATTACAAAATAATCCCAGACATTTGCAATAATGTGTAAAACCTGAACAGGTGTATTTTTGGAAGTTCTACACAAGTATTGCAAAAAAGCGAGGGACAATACTGAATTTCTCACCCCACGGGGATTGACTTGTAATCTCACCTAATCTCATGGTTAGTAAGTGCAACTTGTTCCAATAAAATAAATAATTTTAAGAAATAGACTACATGCCTGCAGGGGCTAACATAGTACATCACAGATATGGGATTCAGTTTTATTCCTTTCCGTTTAACTAAAATCTCCATAAATATTAGCCTCAAAGCTTCTCCAACCACCCCTCCCATTTGGTAAACGACGCCTATCCAGCTGATTTCCATTTCCCCATAAGAAGCTATCAGAACCCCGAAGCTGATGACTGACATTATGAGAAGCATCTGGCAACTCATCAATTCAAGTCCAGCTAATACACCAAGAATGAATACAGCTACTGGCACTGTAAATGCCACCAAGAGTGAAAATCAGTATTCTAGTACTGAGTTGTGATGAAAGTTGATCATAAAGTAATTGTTGGGGATCAAAGTGTTCAGAAAACAAATGGATGACTCATACGTACTGATTGCTTTCAACATCTGAGCAAATGCAACTGATATATAGAGGTAGGCAGTATTCCCTAGCCAAAGTGTCAGGGCAAACATTGCACCAATTGGGATGACGGAAGATACATATCTGTACATGCAGTGCTGAACTTGTTCAACATCATCATATTGAAACAACATATTAAATAAAATCAAATAAAATAAAAACATGAGACAGAAAAATTCAAGCAATCAAACTCACATATCCAAAGTCATTCCCTCCTCAATTTTCATAATCTGACAAAGGAGCAGATTAATATCAAAATGCATAACAAGCAACATCCAAAAATAAAGTTTCATTCAAGCAGTTGTTACCTTAAGAACTTTGGTAAGCATAAAACATAGAACAGAGGAGAAAACCATGTGAAGCAAAGTCAGGCCAAGAGGATAAGGGAAGTTCACTTCCTTTGACGACAAAACCCACTGCATTGGACAAACGTTTATTGAGCGAGATTAGCCAATATGAAGCAAAATTATAGTCAGACATCTTGAACAGCTCAGTGAATTGGCTGCGAACAAAGATCAGAATGCATTCGTCCTGCTTTCAGAATGCCCGACACATTATATTCATTTGGAAAAATAAAAACACAATTAGCCTATTAATGAATTCATATTTGGGTTATTGCTTATCTGACATGAATTTTTATTCTATTTTCTGCAAGGAGGCCTATATTTCTAAGGTGTACCTTCTGAACAACGATTAGAGAATCTCATCTACTTATCAATTTTATTCATGCCAGCACCCTCCCCCACACACACATTCACCAAGTTTATGTCGTTCATCAATTTCGATAACATGTCATAGCACCTTCGCCCACACATTCAATCTCTCCAAGAAGCCAGGTCACAAAATCCAATTTTCACCGATAAAATTCAACTTTTTAACACCATAAAACGACCATCGGTGCACCCCCACCACCTGTTCGACGAAATGCTACCTCGAGCAAATCTGATTACAAAACCGACGCGCGCGCACACCCCAAACATACAAATTCCGCATACGCATAACAAAAAACGACAGAAACAGAAACAGAAGCAAGTGATTTGCGCCTGTACCTTGTTGAAGAAGATCTGGCCGCTGGAGAGTGCAATGTAGATGAGAATGTAGGCATACGTGACGAACTCTTCCCTCACCCACTTCCTATCGCGATCCGCCATAGATAGCTTCCGTGGGTAACCGACTCGATCGTGGAAACTGTGAATCGCAAATTGCTCAACGGCCACAATGTGGAGCGTGATGCTTGGGGTTCAGAACATGGGTAGAGGTTTAATGGCGGTTGACCTGGGACATTGGAGATATCAAAACTTGCAAATCCAGTTTGCTGGAGAAGAAAATACAGTTAGGAGGACGGTGACGCGTCCATAATGGGAAAAGGAACACTTTTTTCTCTTTCTTTTCATTTTTATACCCAATCATAAATATATTAGCCGATTAATTCTAACTTCAACCTGATTCGGCTATATTAGATGAAATATATGTTAATATATCAATTGAAAGTTTAGTAGAAAAATTGGAAATAATCAATACACTTATTTGAATTAAAATTTTGTATAGACTTGTTTTTTTAATATTTGCCCATTGTTAACTTTTTGTATTGGGATGGTTTTCTCAATAGACCTTATTGGGAATATTTTTTCATTTCTAATCTCACAATTTATTTATTTTCTATGATTTATTTATTATTATATTTACTTCCATATCCTTCCTTTGTTCATAAATTCAAATTCGTTTACTACAGTCGTATTCATATTTTGACATGTGAATACTTATGATAACTAATATTTAATAATTACAGTGTAAGAAATTGTGTTTTAGGATAGCGTTAATAAAAATATGAAGAAGATTGAATTGGAAAATAAATGAAATGCATAAAACTAAATATGAGCATTTATGTACAACTGTACAAGAGAAGTTATATCTAGAATTATAAGTTATAACCTAAGACTAGCTTGAATTAAACATTTTTTTAGGTACTTTTTGAGTTGTGGTTAATAGTCAAACTCTCTCTCCTCTTTTTTTTTTTTTTTTAATACATAGGAAATGGGAGGTCCTCAAAAGGGAGGGTGTTGATCGGAGACCACTACAATTTCGCTAGTAAAAGCAAGAAGAAAGGATGGGCAAACAACGCTTATTCGCAAGTTAGAGCCGCGTTACAAGCTAAAAATTGAATTATCATATTAGTATCACAATGAGAAAACAAACTAACAACATACAAAAGAAGAGGAAAGTTTCATATCCCAACAACAAGAAAAATTACACTTTTGATCCAATTAGAATGACTCATACCACATTTAGTCTCATGCCATTTTTGTTTACACAATGAGTACCAAATGAAATAATTTTACATTGAGTTTCAATAGATAAATTTTAACTTTAAAAATTGGAGTAACATTACTTTGACTTTAATTTTTGCTGAGAAGAATATGCCACTGACCCATCGTAATTTACGGTGTTATATTATTTGGACTATTAATCGGTGCGCACTTTTTAAATTTTATATATGACTTGCCGATACATGACTTAATTAGATTTTATAAATACTCTACCAATAAAAGACCGTAGGTAGGGAGATTTGAATTTAAAAGTATTGACCCTTGAAATACATGGGGACAAATTTTCTCATATATGCAATTTTTCAGGATCGAACTTTTAAGTGAACCGAAAAATTAACTGGCTTAAAGGTTACTGGTTCAACCGTTGGGTCAACTGTGGTCGAACCGGTGACGTCATAATTATATTATAAATAATATTAAATATTAAAATAATAAGAAATAAAAATATATTTTCAGAATGCACAACTCTAATTAAAATTTTATATTTTTAAATATGAATAATAAAAATACCAGTCTAATTAACTCAACAAAAAATGTATAAATATTAGAATAAGAAGAAATAAAACAATTATCTTGAATTCAATAAGAAAACTCACCATAGAATCATGAATTTTGAAGAGAAAAATTATATTATGGAGAGAAAAATTACTTAAAATTGTGTCAATGTATAGATAATTGATTGGAATAATTTTTTTTTATAGAAAATACAGAAAAAGTTCTACAAAAGTGTAAAAAATCGAAAAAAATAGGATCAAAATTTTAAATTTTGTATATTTCTTCAAATCAAACAGTTCTGAAGAACCGGACGCAGTTCAACCGATTTGCCGGTTTAACCGCGGTTTTTATCGATTTTTACATAAGACACTGGTTTTGAGGACTTGACCGGGCCATTCGTTGAACCGGTTGACGGTTCTAGCGGTTGAACCGCCTGGTCCGGTCCGGTCCACAAAACACTATGCATAAGTTATAATATCACGATTAAAAACCCTAATCCGCTCGCTGATCCATTGGCATGTCCAAATAGAAATGGACCCAATTAATTTGGCCCGATTGGCGTTAAGTTTGTAGATTAGGTTTGAAAGTTTGAATCGTGGCCTCAACTGGTAGGATTGGTTTCAGGCCCGGACCAAACATGGGGCATTATCATCATAGACCCATTATCATCCTTTTGGGTTACACATTTTCTTGTACTTCGGCACCATCAAAGTAGGAGCCCCATCCATCCTCATATTATTCTTCTTGAGAAATACAACAATAAAATAAAATAAAGTTGCATCAAGTATGCTCGACGAAAGCAATACTTTGAATGTAACCATATATTTGTATTATATTGTGGTACGCCTCCAGAATTGTTTTTCAGCAGGACTGCTCAACTATTTTTCAGAACTGAAATTATGGTAGATATGTAATATGTTGATGTTGTGAATTGGGACAAGTAATACACCAATTAAGTAGTGTAATTTATAAACTCAGTGGAATACTAGTTTAACTAAAATTGTTAAAGTAGTTTAATTACAGGAGCTCAAATGGTCCCTTATAAAATCTCTATTGATCTTATTTTTATTTTGCGCCTTGTGAGCGCGTTTGGATCCGCGAAGGCAATCGCTCGGCTCTTCCCCTAACCCAACCCGGGAACGGACCGG
>JBBMKE010000011.1:11679990-11694607 GCA_037834125.1 Lippia alba | reverse complement strand
CACGCGTCAACATTGCCACACCCACTAATGGCCAACCGAGCATTTAATGCTTGCACTTAATGGGGCACCTGTCAACACGCGACGGTAACACGTAGTTGACGCAATGATGGGATATGCCCAATATAAATACCCCCTGCCTCTAGTTCACCCCTTCTGTTTGTTTGACCAGATAATCGAGAAGACCGGCGGCCTCCCTCAATTACAAATTTAAGTGTTCCGAAACATCTGATTCCTCGACTCCGAGTCAAGCAGGAAAAGGGCTCGATAATTTTAGCGCTATCTGTGGGAATGCCTTACAAAAGCCAACAAACATGTCATCTCGAAACGCCATCAACAATGTCCAAGTGATGGATGAAGAAAACCGCGAAATTATCCCACAACTTCCAGCTCAAGCTATGATTCCCCCCCACCGCTAGTATTCCCCTAGTGTATTCTACGCCTGAGCTCAAACAGTATTTAAAGGCGTGCAGGGATGAAGCAGTTGCGGCTGCGGCGGAAGGTCGTGAACCGAAGATGTCAGCTTGTCCCGCACCTCGACCGATGGCAGCGGCCCAACCAGTAGTCAACACCCCTGTTTATGGGCCATCGGTTAACTATCAAATCCCTGTGGCCTACTTTGCGGATGGGGGGCTAATCGCTCCGCCCTAGCCGGCAAGGCACCACTCTAATCCTCACTTACTTCGACGACTCGCACGGGAGAGACTCGAAGTACAAGAGCATGAGGCTAACTCACGAGCCCCTAGCCGACGTAAACGTCGAGTTGATCACGACCGACTTAATGTTTCTCGACAACATTATTCTCTTGAAACCGGGTCTTGTCAGTCATACACCACCCACAATTCCCTAGAGGAATGTGCAGAGAGGAATGAACCAATCTCCCAACGTAATTCCAATGGAGTCTTCAGTCGGCTAGGACCTGATGGGAGAAGAAACGAGATCAGAAGATCTAATCGAAGAAGAATTGTGCGTTCTGATGATTTGCACAATCAACTACCCCCTCGAATTCTCAGGGAAGGGAACCAACGTAAGGGCCAAAGTTCTCGTGGTCAGTCTCCGAGTAGACATTCGGATCGACGTGAACATGAGAACCAACCTCGCAATCAAGCCGAGCACGAACCCTCCCAGAGACCGAGTATAGAGATACCGAAGCCTCCGGGAGGCCAATTCCCTATTCTGTGATGCAATCATCGAAGTCACTACCGATGATAAAATCCCGACAGGTCTCCCCACATATAATGGCTCCACCGATACGGAAAAATATGTCTCAAGACTCGAAATGCAATTGAGCATGTTCCCACATGACACAGACATTTGGGCCAAAATCTTTGTGACTACTCTCGAAGGGCCTGCACAAGATTGCTTCAACCGACTTCCACCTAGAAGTATCCAGTCCTACCAGAATCTGACCGAGAAATTTATTGCCTACTTTTTCTCTATGAAAGGAGACAAACTGCCTTCGACGTACCTGTATACAATCAAACAAGGTCCCAAAGAGTCGTTGAGAGATTTCTTTACTCGATTCTCCCAAGCTGTGATCAAAACGGATGAACCGAGTATCGACCTCTTAATACCTATTGTCCATCAGGCGGTAATCAGTAACGATTGCACCGATACATCTTCTTGCAAAAGCCTAAGAACCTGGCCGATATCCAGGCAACCGCTTGTGATTGGATGCAACACGAAGAACTCGAGAATTCAAGATTCAATGCGACCCAAGCCAGGAAAAATGATCCTGCTCGATATCTTAAAACTGACAATCGACAGAAGAACGATACACCCAGACCATTGCAACCTCGGAAGCACTTCACACAGCTGACTCGGCCAATCGAGGAAATCTATAATGTGATTGATCCCAAACTCCTCAAGAAGCCAAAACCAATGAAGAACACAGCCAAGAACCTAGAAAACAACAAGTTCTGCAGCTTCCACCAACAACGAGGACATAGTACGGCCGATTGCAATGCTCTCCGAGAGAAAATTGAGAGACTTATCAGAGGTGGACATTTGCAAGAATTTATCAAGAAGATTGATGATCATACACGAAATCGAGACCAACGAGTCAACGTATCTCCTCAACGAGCTCAATAAGCCAAACCACCCACCGAGCGAGAACCGAACAACCCACCTTGTCTCGGGAGAATCGACATGATCGCAGGAGGACCATTCGGTGGTAATTCAAAAATAGCTCAAAAAAGGACTCAAAGAGAAGTTGCTCGAAGCTACTTTGGTCCTCGAGAGGTCTTCAACGTACAAACTGACAAGCCATGGCGCGACAAGGAAGTTATTTTTAGATCTAACGATGTAATAGATACCCAGCATAACTATAGTGACGCACCTAGTTGCCCAATGGTCGTCACTCTCGCTGTTGCAAACTTTAGAACTCTTATCGATAATGGAAGCTCCAATAATATCATTTTGTATTCGACTCTTGTTCGAATGAATCTGCACGATAAATTATTGCTTGAGTACCCCATCAGAACCCCATTGACAGGATTCGGAGGCGCCGAAGTTTACACCAAGGGATGAATTCAATTGGTTACCTCCATGGGAATTTTACCGAGAAAAGCCACCCGAGAGATCGAATACTTAGTGGTCGAGATGCCCTCAGCTTACAACATCATTTTCGGACGTCCTAGACTCATAGATTTTCGAGCTGTTATATCAACATTTCATCAAATGGTTAAGCTTCCAACACCCTTCGGAATAGGCGAATTAAGATGCGATGTCCCGGTTTTATGAACATGTTACGCTATCTCGATGGAGAAAAACACAAGCCCCAGAGACAATCAGACCTCATTTCCTGTTTCTGACCTTTTACCTGAGGAATATCTCACTGACCCGAAAAGTGTCTTGCCTAGCTCCTTCGGTCATGAGAATCCTCGAAATAAGAAGAAGAAACAGGAGGATCCGAGGCTCGAATCTGCAGAGGAACTCGAGGTGGTCGAACTGTCACCCGGACATCCGGAAAAGAATACCTACATTAGAAAAGGGCGCCGAGGGAACGCAGAGTGCATGCTTGTACAGTTCCTGCGAGACAATCTCGATGTCTTCACTTCAAGTACCTCGGAGCTGGTGGGAGTCGATTGGACAGTCATTGAGCACCACCTCAATGACGATCCATCCTCTAAACCTATAAAACAAAAATTGCAAAGACAAAGCGACGCTCGTAATGCGGTCATCGAAGGCGAAGTCAACAAGCTACTGAATGCCCAGTACATCACTCCGATACAATACACCGATTAGCTTTACAATTTTGTGTTAGTACCCAAACCAGGGGGAAGTGGCGTATGTGTAACGATTTTACTGACCTTAACAAGGTTTATCCGATGGATCCATACCCTTTGCCCAGAATCAATCAGCTAGTTGATTCTACCACAGGTTGTGAGCGGTTGAGCATGATGAATGCCTTTTAAGGTTACTACCAGATGCCTATGGCCAATGAGGACGAATCGAAGACAGTCTTCATAGTGCTCAATGGCATTTACTGCTTCAGAGTCATACCATTCGGGTTAAAGAATGTCGGGGCGACGTATCAGCGCATGATGAATAAAGTCTACGAGTCTGAAATAAAAAATTCTATGGAAGTCTACGTCGATGACATGATAGTCAAAAGAGAAAGAGCAATCGTGTGACGCCCTAGCGTGGGTCATCCACATCTCCCCCCACCCAGGCCCAAACTCACATACGAAATGAACTTCCGTACATGAGTCCAAACCCGAGCGAACGGAGACCTAGACACGCACACACTTAGTCTAAGCGGGGCTAGACCCTAAACAGAGCGCACACCCCAGACATACAAATTCCCCATACGCATAACAAAAACGACAGAAACAGAAAGAGAAACAAGTGATTTGCGCCTGTACCTTGTTGAAGAAGATCTGGCCGCTGGAGAGCGCTATGTAGATGAGAATGTAGGCATACGTGACGAACTCTTCCCTCACCCACTTCCTATCGCGATCCGCCATAGATAGTTTCCGTGGGTAAACGACTCGATCGTGGAAACTGTGAATCGCAAATTGCTCAACGGCCACAATGTGGAGCGTGATGCTTGGGGTTCAGAACATGGGGAGAGGTTTAATGGCGCTTGACCTGGAACATTGGAGAAAACAAAACTTGCAAATCCAGTTTGCTGGAGAAGAAAATACAGTCGCGTCCATAATGGGAAAAGGAACACTATTTTCTCTTTCTTTTCATTTTAATACCAAATCGAGAATACATTACGGGTTTGGCTAATTCTAGCTCAAATTTGATTTGAACTCGAACTTGATTCGATTAAATTAGATGAAGCATATCTTAATTGATCAATTGAATGTTTGATAGAAAATTTGAAAATAATAGATACATTTATCATTATAATTGATTGGATTCCCGACTCTGTTTAAATTAAATTTTTTCATAAACACTTTTTTTTTACTATTTATGCATTGGTCCATTCTCTTTCCCAATTTTCAATTTAACCCTGTAACTTTTTGTATTGGGATGATTTTCTCAATAGAACTTATTGGGAATATTTTTCATTTCTAATCTCACAATTTATTTATTTTCTATGATTTATTTATTGTTATATTTACTTCCATAACCTTCCTTCATTCATAAATTCACAAATTTATTAAAATTATTATTCGGAGAAACCCTTAAAACACTTGGGTCAACCATATTCACAAAATTTCTCAAATATTGCATAGCTTGTAATATCACAATTAAGAAACCTAATCACCATCAAGTGGTGTAATTAGCGGGTGCTATGCTAGCTTAACTAGAGGTCTCGAGTTGGAGTCCCTGAGAATGCAGCTACTATTGTTAGGGGGAGTTTTACACCTTAAGTGGTCCGTCCCGCTCGACCCACGGAAATGGGTTATAGAACCAAAAAAAAATTAAGAAACCTAAGGTAGATAGCTTATGGGTCTGTCCCGACTCGACACATGAAAATATGTTATAGAACAAAAAAAAATAAAAAACCTAATCAGACAGCCTGATGCCCTGATCCATTGGCATGTATAAATAGAAATGGACCCAATTAGTTTGGCCTGATTGGCGTTAATTTTTTTGGTAAGATTTGAAAGTTTGAATCGTGGCCTCAACTGATCGGATTGGTTTCAGGCCCGAACCAAACATGGCCCATTCTCATCCTTTTGGGTTACACATTGTCTTGTACTTCAGCACCGTCAAAGTAGGAGCCCCATCCATCCTCATATTATTCTTCTTGAGAAATACAACAATAAAATAAAATAAAGTTGTATCATATATTTGTATTATATTGTGATAGGCCTCCAGAATTGCTTTTCAGCAGGACTGCTCAAGTATTTTTCAGAACTGGAATTATGGTAGGTATGTAATATGTTGATGTTGTGAATTGGGACAAATAATACACCAATTACCATCTAAGTAGTGTAATTTATAAACTCAGTGGTATACTAGTTTAACTAAAATTGTTAAATTAGTTTAGTTACAGGAGCTCAAATGGTCCCTTATGAAGTCTCTATTGGTCTTATTCTTATTGTGTGCCTTGTGAGCGCGTTTGGGTCCGCGAAGGCAATTGCTCGGCCCTTCCCCTAACCCAACCCGGGAACGGACCGGCGGGAGCCGCAACATGGGGAATGTCCGCGTCTCGTTGCAAGGCTCATTTTGAGTTGTGGGTCATAGGGCGGGCAACTTTATCGGCTCAAGGGCCGGGGCACAAGGGTCCTGTTACTATCCAGGTGCGAAGAACCCCAAAGGCGATTTATATTCTAATATCACTCTTTCAGTATTTAAACAATCCTTTAGCTGAGGAATCATATTTTTTACATGATTCAACTTACTCTTCTCATGAAACTCATAATCTCATTGGCAGTTGAATCATGTCATTTAGGTGATGGGTTCCACTTACATCAGTGTACGTAATATGAATACTAACATCACGTGATGGAAGTTTGACTATTTTATATCCAAATGATCGTACTTGATTAGAGCTCAAATAAAGAAATGGTAAAAAATAATAAAAATGAACCAATTGGCATATTATTTTTCAGGAGTACAGGTGAGGCGATTGATCAACTGGCCATAAATAGATTCACGTTTTCACGGGATGTTTGTCTATCTATATGCATTCTTCAGCAGGCACTCACTCCTAGAACTGGAAGTTGTGGTTTCTGACTGCCCTTTTCAATTTCATTACATGTGGGGTTGATAAATTTCACTACTTCTCTTTAATCATTACATTACCCAAGATGATTTGAAATTAATTGTCAATCGATTTCGGGTTTACATAAAATCATATGACGTATGATCAAGTTAGCTCCAATCAATGAAGTTTGTTTTAGATAAACATATCATATCATGGTAATTTGTCAAATGATTCCCACAGTGATTTATTTCAGTTTCTTTCATAATTTCTACGGCACTTCGAGAAATTATGTCAGAAGACACGTGTAGGAATACTTTTCAAAATATTAATTTTTATATCTATCATACGTGGTATCAGAAATTTATCACGTGATGTGCTGTGTCGTTTCTTGTTCGTATTTTCGTATTTGCATCAGTACACGACGGCATAACTACTATGCAGAGACTAGAGTAAAAGTTGGTGCAACAGACTTATCAAACATAACAGTGGCCTCTCTCACAGACCCCTCATCTTCCCTTCTCTTGAAAGTTGAAGCACTGTATTATCCAAACTGGAAAATCACAGATAAAGACACACACACACAGAGACCCAATAAAATTTCAAAAATTAAAAAGAAAATCAGATGGCGACATGTTTACGCAGTCTCATGTCTCAACCACATCGCCAAACACAAATAATTCACACAAATCCAAAAACGATCAGTACAGTATATATAATTATAAATTGTGAAAAATCATAGAGATATGATAATGAAGAAAAATCCTGTGAAACACACAATGACGCATGTGGTAGAGAGCAAACCAGTTGCCCCCCAAAACCCTCATCGGATGTGGTTTCGAATTCTCACCTCCAAATACCCATCCTCTATTTTGTGCCTCTCATCCTCTATCAGATTTTTTTTTCCTCATATTTTTCTTCTTTTTCTTTTCTTTAATTTAATTTAATTATTTTTCATCACTAGTATTTTTCAACTTTATCTATTACTAGTAGCCCTCTTATTGCATGGACTCTTTTCATTAGTCTTGCGCCTCAAGGTCTGCTTCTCTCTAACCCTCCCTTCTCTCTCTCTCTCTCTCTCCTTTTCTTGATTTCTTGATTTCTGGGTTTTTTTGCTGAATTGGGTATTGTTTTCTTTGAGCAAGATTTGATTTTTAAGTTTGTAATTCGGTTTCTTGTGTCGATGTTTGTGTTATTTTGCATATATTTATGTGGGGCTGTTTGGTTTTCAAGCTTGGTTGCAATTAATGTAGTTAGCTTGTTATTGATTGAACTGAGTAGTTTTCTGTCATTCTTTAGCTTATACGATGTAAGAACACTTCATTTTCTTGCATTCAATTCAGTTAGGCTCTGATGTTTGATCTCTCCGATGTTACGCTTCTTAAATTCATCTGTTTGCGGCCAACAGGGTTGGTCTAAGCGGTAAATGGATTCATTCCCAAGGACGAGGTCCCGGGTTTGAATTCCAGCTTGGGTGTGCGTGTGTTTAAAAAAAAAAAAATTATCTGTTTGCCATATTATTATCTACAAACACAACTTTACTCCTAGTTGTTTCTTGATAAAATTGTCTGTTTTTGTTCTGCTTTGGAAGATTCTTGGAAGGGACTTTTGGAAAAGCAATTGAAGCTATGGGTGAAATTACCAATGTAACGGAGTATCAGGCTATTGCCAAGGAAAAACTGCCGAAGATGGTGTACGATTACTACGCGTCGGGTGCAGAGGACCAGTGGACACTGGAAGAGAACAGAAATGCATTCGCAAGGATCTTGTAAGTTGCTTTGAATTCAGCGTTGATTCGTTTACCGTGGTCGAGGCTTCGAGCTATGAATTGTTAACTTTTACTTGCTTGCTCAAGTTTTAGTGATGATATGCTTGAACAATATACACAGGTTTAGGCCTCGTATTCTAATTGATGTGAGCAAGATCGACATGACCACTACTGTGTTGGGCTTCAAGATCTCCATGCCTATCATGATTGCCCCTACTGCTATGCAGAAAATGGCTCACCCTGAAGGTGTGTACTCATATATATCTATTCGAAGTTTTCAATTTTAATTTAGGGATAATTACACTAGCATACCCTGAGGTTTGACTAAAATTACACAAACATCCCCTGAACTTTGAAATATTATAAGAACTTCACTGCGCGCAATGAGTTTTGGCTAACTCATGATATTATAGTATGAATTTGAAGTAAAGTATTGATAAGTAAGGGTTAAGTGTCAAGAGGAAAATAAGATGTTCATTAGAAATTAGAAATTACATCATCAAAATAAGTTCTTAGATAGGGGAAGTTTTTGTAATATTTAAAACTTAGGAAAAGTTTGTGTAATTAGTTCAACTATTTGAGTAGATTCATGGAAGTATCAGCATACAAACATTTTCTTAAAAAAAGGGATTTTTTTTAATGTATCCAGTCAAACAATTATGTAACTAGAATTTGATTGGAAAATTCATGATTTATATGGAAGTTGCTCGTAGTCTCGTAGATGATATATATGTTCTTATCAGTGTAGTTATGAATGTGGTAATCTATTTGCAGGAGAATATGCAACTGCCAGAGCCGCATCCGCAGCTGGAACTATCATGGTTTGCTTTCTCTTCTATATCAAGTTCAAACTTAAATCATGATCTTGCTCTGTTATATTCTTACCCAAAATATGTTTTGTAGTACATAATCTATTACTGTAAATCAACACTTGTTGTAGTGAAGATTTACTGATGCATCGAGAATTGTTAATTTCAGACATTGTCTTCATGGGCCACTTCAAGTGTTGAGGAAGTTGCTTCAACCGGACCTGGCATCCGATTCTTCCAGCTTTATGTAAGACCGGATTTGCAAAGTTCTCAGTTTTGTTGTGATACACCATGATTATTGATTTGTATAGTAAATGTATAAGCCAATGTACGTTTAAACTTGTTCAGGTGTACAAGGACAGGAATGTTGTGGCACAGCTTGTGAGGAGAGCTGAAAGGGCCGGCTTCAAGGCCATAGCACTTACTGTGGACACCCCAAGATTGGGACGTCGAGAAGCTGATATTAAGAACAGGTTAAAACTTTAGTCTTTTCAACTATATAATTAGAAACATTGATGTCATCATAATTCGAGGTGTGGCATCTTCTGCAGATTTACTTTGCCACCATTTTTGACATTGAAGAATTTTGAGGGTTTGGACCTTGGCAAGATGGATGAAGTAAGCCATACAAAGTAGTTATTCGCCTAATATATAAATACTTGCATAACACGCACATCCGCAGAAGCACATACAACGTCAAATAAAAGTGTATATATTGGCCCCCCAAAAATGTAGATTCTTGGCTTTGTTCCATGTTATATGCTTCATTTAACTCAAATTGTGTGGTGTAGGCCAATGACTCGGGATTAGCCTCATATGTTGCTGGTCAAATTGATCGCACTTTGAGCTGGAAGGTAAGCATCTTTTTTCAGTTAATAGATGGACTGTAGAGTGGTTAGCTTCGAGCATGTGTGTGCTTGTTTGCGTGAAAATAAAAAAAATTACTTTGATCTATTTTCAGGATGTCAAGTGGCTGCAAACAATTACTTCAATGCCCATCTTGGTGAAAGGTGTCCTCACTGCTGAAGACAGTAAGAGCTAAAACTCCCTCCTATTTTATTTTAAATTGCAACATAACTAAATCCCGATATAGAGTGACGAAATTTGATCATCTTGGATATGCAGCGAGGATTGCCATTCAGAATGGAGCAGCTGGGATTATTGTATCTAACCACGGGGCTCGCCAGCTTGATTACGTCCCATCCACTATCCAGGCTCTGGAAGAGGTATACTATGATCTCAACCTTTTACAATCTGCATATGTCTAATAACATTGTCCTCCTCAAATAATCATCTGTATTTGCAACGTCAGGTTGTGAAAGCTGCCCAAGGCCGTGTGCCCGTATTCTTGGATGGTGGGGTCCGCCGTGGAACCGATGTCTTCAAGGCTTTGGCACTTGGAGCCTCTGGCATCTTCGTAAGTTGTCCGATTATAATTGAACAACCCCTTCATCTAAAAGTTTATGAAATGGGATAATTTATGCATTCTTGTGTGTCTTTTTGTTAGATTGGGCGACCGGTGGTATTCTCGTTGGCTGCTGAGGGTGAAGCTGGTGTGAAGAAAGTACTGCAGATGTTGCGCGAAGAGTTTGAGCTGACAATGGCGTTGAGTGGATGCCGTTCATTGAGTGAGATCACCCGCAACCACATCGTCACTGAGTGGGATGCACCGAAGGCCCTCCCAGCACCAAGGTTATAGATCAATGCTGCAATCCATCAATGTTGCTCTCAAGGGGACCCCATATCTACATTGAATTTGCTCATTTGTTGTGTTGCTAAATGAATCTTACATATTGTTGTGAAAACCATAAGCTTTCGCATGTTGATGGACCAATATATATGTATTGTTTTTCGTAATACTCTTTTGACCTTACTTTCTTCTCTTAATACTCTTCAATGCACAAGGTATCTACAAGTTGTTGCATGTACAAAACAGATGTTGTATGTTGGTTGTGGGATGTGGGAGGTTACAATATTACAGAAAATAGTTAGGGAATCAGAAAAATAGGAGATGAACATACTCTCTGTCTTTGATGGCCACACAATATAGTCGAGTTTTATATTAGATTCTAGAGATGTTAAAAGGTTTTGGTAAGTTTTATCATGATAACACAAAAGGTACAAACTAAAATCAGGTGGTTAGAATTAGTATATAAGTCAAGAACTCAGGGCGTAACAAATCTTTATTCATTTTTGTCGCTGGTTCAAACTCAACTCCCTCTATTGGAAATTATATTTGTTGGTTCGGGCATGGGATGCTCAACAACTCAAGAATTTATATTTTGAGGGATTGCTCAACCTAAAAAATGGTTTTAAAAAAGAAACAAACATAAATTAGAAGTCGGTCTGGGACAAGATGGATGTTCACCTAGAATCAATTACTTTGATACTCAAGTTAGTATCACGAACGTGGAAGTAGTGTACTCAAGCTAAATGGTGTGATTAATGCTCACCAACTTATACTAATGAATGAGTATTTTATACTCTGTGGTGATTAGGTTGTGGTGTACGACATACGAGGAGCATTTAATGCTTCCTAATACTTCTGTCTGATGCAATTGATATTTCGGTGTTTGTGTGAGACTTGTATCCGTCACGACCTAGGATGTCAAACTCAACAGCTAATAGCGTTTGACCCTTGATTCGAGTGTTTAAATAATCTAAATCGAGGATCGAGACCTAATTCCTTGATTAGACAGGGAATAGATATGCTCCTTTAGAGATTCTCAAGGAGTCAAAAGTGGCTTCGATCGATTGTGTATCGATATACAAGTACTCAATCAAAATTCTTATCATACCGTGATGAAGTGAGATCGGAACACACGATAGTATGAGATTTATTCGGTAGTTGTGGGAATTAAGTGTTACGTGGTTTGGTAGAGTGCATTGCACATGCAGTCACCTTTTAAATTTGGGGATTTAGTTCTACATGCGCAAAAAACACCTCTTGAATTCGTATGAGACACTGACAATTAACAGTTGGATTTTGAAGGAGGAATGATTTTGATATCACTGTCCTATATTGGAAAAATATAATAGAATAAATGATAGCTCAAAAATCCAAGTGTAATGTGCCTCTAGGAATATAATTTAAAACTTAATCTTAGGTTACATTTAATAAATTTAAAAAAACTCTCGCATACGAAGATTTTACCTATAAATATATAATAGATGATAGATTGATTATATGTGTGCAAGTACATTTACTACAGTCGTTTCATATTATTTAACGACTAAGTATAGACACGTATTCTGATCTTTAAAAATACAACTACCATTAATACTAAGAATTTTATACCTAACTGGCCGGTTATCAAATTATCAACCCATCTAAATTAGGGCTGTCAACGGGTCGGATTCGAACCGAATCCGAATCCAATAACATATTCGAAAATTTTGAATCCAAAATCCCTTTAATTTCTATATGTATAATATTACTAATTTGGAAATATAACAAATATTTATAATCAGATATGATCCATTGAACTTTTTTATCGAACGAATATGTTAAAAATCGAACCGGACTGATTTTTAAAAAATTCATATGGGCTATTTATTCTCCATTTGTCTTGATAGGATTATAGGACCTACACAGGCACACCGCACATAGAGGAAAAAAGAAGCAGATCCAATCCCAACGCAAATTTTAAGACCGTTGGATCTTGTCGAAATCTGACGACCTATATCAATCTGAATTACAACCCCCCAACGACGTCGTCCCCCACCACTTCTACCACCGCGAATCCCCACCATCCGCCTCCCGCCATCGTATCTAAGACCCCGTCGCCGCCGTGGGAGGCTGCTTTGATCAACTGAGATCACTATTTCCCCGCTTTTATCTGCTGTGATTGAGCTGCTGATCAGGTTAGAATTCGTTATCCGTATACTAGTTTTGCCGTTAACTCTACCAAAATTTAGTATTGTCAAACTGCACAATTTTGTTCTGTAGTCATAATTTTCCATAGTTTGGGGCGCGATGTGTGCAAAACCAATTGTTGCATTGTTCTGGGTTCTTGAGACGTTTCTATCATGCCTTAAATTCAAATCCCATGTATCATTGAATAAGATTTTCTGAAAATTGAATTTTCACTTGCACTGTGCGGATAGTTGGGTTCCCATTTTAATCGAGAATCAATTCAAATTGATAGACCGTTTTGTGTCGGAGAAGATTCCCATTGTTTCTTTTAATGGATGTTGAGCTACTTTCTAGT
Source organism: Lippia alba (assembly GCA_037834125.1). NCBI lineage: Eukaryota > Viridiplantae > Streptophyta > Magnoliopsida > Lamiales > Verbenaceae > Lippia > Lippia alba. The sequence continues at coordinate 11,681,716 of JBBMKE010000011.1, read as the reverse complement.
CTGATATTTGAACAACTCTTGGAGGAATATGTAGTTGATCAACAATAAAATGGGAACTTATGCATTTGATTCAAACATTATGAAAAATGCATGTATCAAGTGATCTCTTTTTTGTTGTTACAATTAATTTTGACTGATGGGAGTTTCTTTTACCATTTATTAGGTGACAAAGGATTCCCAATGAAGAGAAATAGGGCAGCAGTGGTTGTGCTTGGCGACATTGGTCGTAGTCCCAGAATGCAATACCATGCACTTTCCCTTGCTCGTCAGGTGCTAATAATCTGTATAGAGAAATTCAGTGGTTTATGCATGTGATGATCATCTTAATTTATGCTATTTCTTTGTTGGAGGACTTATTTATTTTTGGACACTGGAGCACATTGCAAATTTGCACTTATGTTATTGGCTAGTTTTGCCATTTAAAATGAATGGCTGTTTCCGGTATTTCTGTTGACGAATCAAGTAAAATTACTAACCAGGAAATCATTTGTTTTTAGGAACTGGAAAAAATGTTTTGTTTTGTAAATATGCTTCTCCTGGACCTTCCTTGGGATGCCTTTTTGTGATGACTTTTACCCCTTTGTAACTGCTGAATCTGGGTTAATTATATTGTTATTTAACATATCAAGAAATAAAGGGAAGAAAGAGCAATAACTTAATTCTATGTCTGCACAAAAAGTTGCTTTTCTTGACAAGTTATTTATGACTCTCCTTCTATCTTTTTGGGTCTTTGGCATAACCAATTTCCAACTTGTTTGCAGGCTTTTCTAGATGTTGACATTGTTGCATATGGAGGTATGTCTTTATCATGGATGAGCTAGTGAAGATATCTGCTATTTGTTGGTCTAAGCTCAATTAATTCTCTGATCATATCAATTATCTCTGCAACATATATAGTTTGAACTATGGGTTACCTGTAGCGTTTATTTTAGCTGAATGTGATCTATATATATTTTACTATGCTGATCATGCGTCTCCTGGTTTTTGTATTGTTTATAGTTTGTAATAATACTGTTATTTTGTTGCCTTATCATCGTTCTATGCACGGTTTTGAGATTGTATATAGCTTTATGTAGGTGTGGACAATAGTACAAAGTCATTTGACTGTCAATCATCAGAGCATGTTTATGCCTTGCTCTTACTGCTATATAAAATGAATTGGCAAAGAAATTAAGGAAAAGAAAGTTAATTTTAGTAACAATATAGTCAATAATATACATTATGGACGGTCTAGAGAATGTAATTCACTGCTACAGCCAAATATTTACCTGCAAGAAAAGTTTCTGTACTCGACTTACATAATGTGACGATCGGGTTAGGTTTCTCTTCCATCACGCTTTATGCTGGAAAACGTTTTTATAATTCTTCAATGATAGATATTGAAACTAGACAGTTTCTGTGTTATTTGAGGAACTTGATGGTGTAAATAGTTGTATTAGTTGATCAGATGATTACCAGTTGTCTGTTTCCTGATTGAAGAATGATCTTTTGATAGGTTCAGAGCCCCACATTTCAGTGTTACAGCACCCATCTATCCATATCCATAAAATGGTATGAATATGGTTAAGGATGTTGCTTATAGATTTAACGTATTGGCTTTTGAACTTGCTCTGAGATTATCTTTTTTTTTTTTGCAGCCACAATGGCCGACTATTCCTCGAAGCCTGCCAAGTATACTTCGCCCCTTATTTCTTATTCTTAAGCCTATAATTCAGTTTCTCATGCT
>JBBMKE010000011.1:11641953-11654528 GCA_037834125.1 Lippia alba | reverse complement strand
AGTGTTAGTGAGATGTTAGCAGGGAGTTGGTTCCTAGAAAATCTTTCTCTATTATCTCTGTGGGAGGGTTTTCGATGAGCTTTGGATCAGTGGAAAGCCAAAATTTGAAGAGGATCTTTTCCTCTTGCAGTATGTCCTTGGTTTCCACGTATGTGTCAGCAACTTTCATTGCGAGGGCCACACTCTTAGCCCATCCCTCGAATGCCAAGCATGGTGATCTCCCCCTAACCAAAGGACCATCCTCGTGAATCACCCACCTCATTGTTACCCCAAACATCTCATCGTGGCCCGACACATAGAAAAACTTCCCCTTCCACACCTTGCCCAGGGAAGTCTTTGGTGAGTTTATAAGCTTGAGGTTTCTCTTGGAAGATATGTAATAGAATCCATCTTCAGGAGACGACTGAGGAGTCTGGACACCTGGAATAATCTCAGAAAATTGGAGACAGAGGGTTGTTGTCCAGTAGCCCTCATCAAAGCCACAAAAGCATTAATTAGAGCTATCCCGTTTGGCAGCACTTGCGAGGGGCATAGGTTGACAAAGTTAAGAATATCCCTCACCTCTTGAGGGATAGAGAATCTTAAACCACCAAGGGCTATGGAATCCTTGTAGACGGTCAGCCAACCCTCAGGAGGATCATTGGCCCATTCATCTTCACTGGGAGTGCGAATGCATAGGTCCTTGGCCCAGTACAAATCATCCATCAATCCAATAATCTCATCATGGGTCTTCGTAGAGGCAATCTCTGCAGGGGTCTTCTCGGTGGTGTGATGACTCAACCCTCACGGTGGGTTAGCCGTCTCCTTCTCCTTTCTTCTCTTTTTGGGGGGCTCATCCTCCAACACACGCCCAGAGGTCCCCACCTCTTCCAAGTTCATCGCGACCGTGACCCTGTGGTCTTGGGGCCACACTGCAGAATTGGTTGCAGACAACACCTTTTCTCCTTGCTGCACCATGAGGATTGCGTTATCGCATTACTCAAATAGGGTAGCAATATCCTCAGGGGGGCGTTCATTCATACCCTGAACAGCCGCATCTAACTCCTCATCACCGCCAGTCCTACTTGTACTGGCAATTGGAATCGCCCCTGGAATCTGGCTCGCCGTCTCCTCCCTCTCAGTTGCTTCTTCATTATGACCAATAGGGATGGCCATGGGTAAGTCCACATCTACTTCATCGCCAATGGCTTCCATATTCTGCACAGTGGGAATAGCCTCAGGAATCACCCTCATTTTTACGAGAGGCGAAACCGGAGGAGAAGCCTCCTCTGACTCTTGAGATGGTTCACTTATCACCTCGTCAACTAATTGGAACCTTCTCGCCATTGGGGAGTGCGTTATCAAGTTTGGATTTCAAAAATTGGGACTATCTGCCCTAGGGTTTAAAAACCTTAAGCACTACGCACCAATCTGAAAGAAGGTACCTCACAACCTAAATCTAAAGTTAGTACAAGGATCGCGGGTAGGAATTCGAGTTACCTTGATCTGGAAATTCGCTAAACTTGCCAGAGAGTTGCAAGGGTTTGCATAATATCTCTTAAGCTCTGGAAGGTTTGAAAGCGTGAAAAAGTGGCTAAGTGCGGAAGAAAGCCTATTTATATGTCACAAGATCTGGGAATATTCAAAAACGCAATCATTCTCGCTTAGGTAACTGCTCCACTTTTGGTAACCGTCCCACGTCGTCCGAGGTTCACGCGCCTACGCACCCACTAAGCATTAAATGCGGCTGCAGAAAAGTAACCTTGGACAAGACCGCATTTAATGGTTCTGCAGAAAGTGTATGTTACCTTAACGCTCGGAGTAGCATACAATTGTAACGGCTCTGGCTATGCAGGTCTATAAAACCGCTCGGTGCCTTCTAAAATTCCACAGTACGCTCGGTCTACACTGTAGAATTTGGGGGGCTAACTGATGGGCACAAAATACGCTCGTCTCCTCCAACGTGGCATGATCGTGGAGACTTCCCTTCACGGCCCAGCATTGGACTTAGGGAAACGCTCGCGCCATCTAGGCTCACAGTCCCAGACCGGTTTCCTTTCTTATACACTAGGGTACGCTTGGATAATTATGGCTCGCGGTTCTAACCCAGCCTCAACCCTCGCAAGCCCCTTGGAGAGTTGCCCTCAGCAAAACCTCACCATCGCGTGAATCAACCCTCGAGCCCTCAATGCTCAGCGGGTCAAGAGTTCTTACCCTTCTCAAAAGAGACTTTCTCGAGCGTTGTAACGCTCGGTTGCGAGGCCAAGCTATCCATGGCTCAGGGACCTATCCCTTAACCGCCGCTGATACCACAACCTGGCGTAACCGTCTAAAAGGTGACAATGACCTGCGGACATCGCTTTCAGTCCCTCACGTTTCGACACGTGTCTAGGGAAACACTATTTCAGAACCACAGGGGTTAATTTTACCAACGACCCCTTACCCTTAAACTATAAATAGGAAGAATTTCATCTTCTTCCTCAAGCAATCTTCACCTGCTACAATGCATCTCTTCACGCACAAGGCACACACTGAACTGGAAAATCCCCATTGCTGCACATCTAAGCTTCCTACAGCTTCATCTCCTTCCTTCAGGTGTTACCCTAGTTGGTTGAACCCATGCTCAATGGGAACCCAGTTCCTGAGGCTCAAAGCCTGTGATGGTCTTCCCTTTCACACACAAATAGAAATTGCTTGGTCTTAACTTTCCTCTCTACCAATTCCGACACCATCAGGTTGGATCTTTTATCGGATCTAGTCCGACCCAATTATGTATAGATTCAAAGTAAGTGAATCCGAATCCTTCGAATTCGTATCCGGTTGTCGGATTCGGATTCGGAATTCCCTGGTCCAGCCCGAATCCGACCCATTGACAGCCTAATATATATATTTACTAACATACAAAACTAATATAAGATTCAAACTATATAAAAAAAACTCTAGTTGGTTTTAACATTGCCCGAATTTACCATGTTATAACCGTACATGTATGGATACTCTAATGTTGAGATGATTCTACAACGAGGAATTGTCTCAAAACTAAGGATTTCTTTTTGTAATTTCTAAAGTAAAAGGGATTTATTTATAATTACGTCAGTCTTGGGATAACGGATATCGTAAATTAAATTTTAAATTATTACTTATAAAACTAACTAGATACGTGGAGGCAAAGGAGTCGACACAAAATAATAATGCTTCCAAGAAACTTCCGGAACTTCTCATTTTATATTATCACTACTTTTTCTTAGCTTTCTCAAATTAAAAAAAAAAATCTAACAAACCGGAGAAGGTTGTGTATTGAGTTGCAAATAATTGAAACTATATCAACATTCATCTCTAAGAAAAATCATGTGGGATCACGGAAAAGAAAATGAATTTTCATTAAATTTGTAATATTGAAGAGGATTTTAAAGTAATATTCGGAACTAAAAATAACTTTGTAGGCTCATTTACTTATATATATATATATATATATATATATATATTAATGACAACTACTTAATACACGCATAAAAATTCAAACATAACATCTCCATATAAATTAGTATAATTTCGAATCAATACATTAAATAACAAGTTAACAACACAATCAGGGTCCACGGTCTACGCAGGTGAATGTTGTTTAAACAAATATGTCATGCGGAGGACACGATTTGCTGAACAACTTTTACACTAATTTATGTTATCTTTTAGAATTTTCGGGATGAAAAGTTTTATTTTTATATTGGAGTTTTGTCGACCTTCATGTATGCTGAACCATAGGTCGACAATGTATATATATACACATATTTTTAATTAGCATTAGAAATATGATTTGCTAAACTTTAGGTTGAATTATTAAATTAAGATGTTGATACGTAATATATTATGTAATTTAATTTTAAGAAATATGTTTTTCAAGCTTTGGCAGTTATAAATGGTAGTTAATTAGGACAAAGATAGGGATCAAAACATTAGAATATTAATAATGTGGGATGATCTGGCTCATCGACCATAATTACTGAAATGTTTGTCCATTTGGGAAGAATGCATCATCCTTTTCGTCATGGTCCATCGCTCTCTTTCTATATATATATAATCGCATATTCCCTTTTTGATATTCTATTCACTTTTTCTAGTGGACGTCTTGAATTTGTGATATGGAATAGTGGCTTTCATATTACCTATAGTGTTTAAAAAAGAATTTTAATATTATTGGATGTTAAAAGTTTGCTTCGGTACTTAACTGCTAACAGGATTGTATGACTTTGTTGGGCGTCGGTATATTTTCAAATGAAATAAATTTTAATTTCAGTAAGAGTTCGAAATTGTTCATATTTCATATTTTTTATGAGTAATTCTCAGTGTTCGTTTTGCTTAACACTACTTTGTACCTCTTGTTTTTATTGTTATATATGAGGTGAAGACCTCATTAAACTCCTCGTGATTCAGCTAATAGGTTCAGGGAAAAAAAATGTTTTGGGTATTGATTATTAGTATTGATATAAAGTTAGACATAGTGCATGCAGTATATACTCTAAACTAATTTATATTACATTAGGTCGGCTACTAAATGATACGGGCCTATATATATGCACTTTTTACCAGGAAATACATCGTACATGCCACTATTAAGACCTATTAATTCTTAGCAACACGAATCAAGTTCGTATAACCATCGGAAAAATGTCCTGTTTGTTTTGTTGTATTGATTATTAACATCTATACCGCTGTGTACGTACGTATGAGACCTAGCTTCTCGTCTGTTTTGTGTAATTATACTTGCAGTCCTAGACTTGTTTTTATTAAAATACCCCTATTTATTTATATATGCTTTATATATATATATATAATTTCAAATGGACTAATTATTGTGAAAACTATATAATTGTTTTTTACCAACGTAGGAGAAGGTTCTAGAAAAGTTTTTATGAATTGGACGTAGCTTTCAATAATATAATTAATGTAAGAAGGGGTACGTCAATGCATGCGAAGAATGAGAAATTGTGCTGAAATTTAATCATGCATTTTATGATGGAATTTGTTGGGGGGCCATATTTTGTGGCCATCAATAATTTTGGCGCAGTTAGTTTTCTAGATAATTCTTCTTGTGCTAAAAACTTACATAATTTTGGCGCAGTTCAGTTTTCTAGATAATTCTTCATGTGCTAAAAACTTACATTTGTATGTTTTTCATGTCGTGAATCACGTTAGGTAATTGTGTTAGGCCAAAGATGGATCTATTTAAACAAAACTATTATGTTTAGTTTTGACCCTCAGTTAATGAAATTATACTTCAGCAAAAGAATCTTTTTAGGGTTAAGTCTTTCCATGTTAATCTTTAAGAGTAGTTCATTCTCTTATTCTCCCTTTTCTCGTACATTCATTAAGAGCGAGCTTAACTATTATTTGGATATCTCGATACAAAAATTTTTGAGACAGGTTTCTCCATCTCGGAGAAACTCCGTCGCTAACTAGACGGTTGAGACAAGTTATTTTTTAATAATTCTTCTGTAGTTTTTCACAAACATTTGTAGGGTTCTAATTTTTTTTGTTCTTTTGTGTGTTTTTAATCCCTCTTAAAAATTTAAAATTCTTAGTTTATTAATTTGGGTCCCTCAAACAAAGTAGCTCCACCGCGATACTAATCAATGCATATTTCCAAGAAACTTGGCAAAAAATTTAATAAATTTAGGGCAACATAACCATTTTCGTAGGTGAAGACGATGGATCATGCATATATTTTCCCGGCACAACGTAACCCATGTGTTGCATTGATTAGGAACCTTTTCAGCCATTAATAACAACATATGATCGAATCCAAGCAAGCGTAGAAAAGTGCTCATCTCTGATCAATCATAGGGCTGTCAATGACCAACTTATGTTGTACAACTGATCGATCTTGACTAGTCATATGCGCAACTTGATAAATGTCATCCACTAAATGACGTGATTGCGTTTAGGGTTAATTAAGTTTACATCTCACCAAAAAATTCAAAAACATACTCGACTCGATTGAACCATGACCAATCGAACGACAACTGTATTATCTTCATTATCATTTGATTAATCACGTTTTCTAAAACATTCCGTCAGTCATACAATAAATATAAAACACAAGTCTTGTTTATTCAGCTAATTTGATCAAATCAAGTTTGAATTAGAATTACACACGTCTCTTATATATAGTTATGATCAATTTGACATAAACAATATACAATCAAGTGGCATATGAACTATGATTGACGCAGCAAAAAGATGTAAGAGAACTTTTAGGCATTTAGGACTTGGGAGATTGGGATAGCGACCTGAATTTTGTAGGTCTTGGCCGTCTTTGTATCGCCAAAATTCTCATGGACCTTATAAACTCCCTTAGGCGAAGGGCAAACATGGCTGCCCTTTTCTATGTCCACATCCCAATACAGGTCTTTATTTTCACTTTTAATATCTAATAATTCCAAAGAATGAACCTTAAATGGACACATTATTACTTCGAAATTCAACCCTTCAAATTTGCCCATTCAAGTTTTCAAGTATCAATCCACAACCAGCAATCGTTATTTTAGTCGGTTTGTACTACTATCTATTCCATTAAATTTGAATTGTCAACATATTTTCATCCCTACGACCACATAATCGGTTGGAATTTCGAAATATTTATTTTATCAAAATTTAATAATTATTGAATGAGAAAATTAATTATTATCGAAAAAAAGCAATGTTACAACACACCTTTTCGAATAAAGTGACAACTATTAATTACAAAGGTTGTGTTTTTTGAAAAACATTGTACATATTTAAATATAAATGTTTCTTTACTATTTATTAACTTTAGGATTAATTTTCTCATTCAATAATAATTAGATTTTGATCAAATAAATATATCAAAATTCCAACATAATTGTCATCTCACTAAAAGATTTTTTAAAAAAATACTAACACCGTCAACCTTTATATAATTTTAAGGATAAATATTTTGAACATCTTATTATTGCGATTTTTGGATTTTGTATTTGGAACTATAAAAAATTTACGTTTGCATTCTCAACTATTATTTTACAACAAATTGCAACCTGATTCCAATGGATGTGTGACACGTACATGAAATTTCTTCTACATGTCATATGATGAGTGAAATAAAGTTGCAATTTCTAACAAAATAATAATTTAGAATACAAACGTATACTTTTTATAGTTTGAGATGCAAAGTCCAAAAATCATAATAGGACAAAATATTTAAATTATCCCTAATTTTAAATTAAATTAACATAGTGTAATAGAGTACGTAGGTCGCTTTAAGTTGTTAATATGCATTTGGCCCTTAAAGAGAAGTATGATTTTATGATCGAGGAGCAAGTTGGGGATCCAAAAATTAGTCCATGATTGGCACTAATTGCTACCATTATTGTACACTTTTTATAGATCTCACCTAAGCGTCCAAACAAAAGTCTCTCACCCAATCTACACATTTCACGTGTCCCTTCTTTCCATCGTTGCGGCTCTTTTCCTTCCTTTTCTATTTATTTATGCACAATCGTTATGCATTAACAAATTTTCAATTCTATCTATTATCGTTGCTTCTTTATCTTTTTATACTTTAACTCATCGAGATCAATTTATTACTTGTTATCTTGTATCCACTTTTGGCTACCATAACACCCTCGTTAAATTATAGATATCTTAAATGATAAAAATAATTGATAAAATATTTTAAAATAGTTAATTTTTTTATCGTTTTGATTCAACTGACAGTACAATAATCATCAAGAAATTACTTTTTCTTTTGATTTCATTTATTTAAACTAAAGTCCAGTAATTTCTTTTGATTTCATTAATTTAAACTAAAGTCTAGGTAGACCACTTAATTATAGCATTATCTTTTTCTATGGGGCAGTTTATGATTTATCCCAAACTATTGAAAAAACCTCATGACAAATTAACCAATCATGCACGCATTGAAAAGTGATGTTCATTGCGCCCATAATTGTGGAACCAAAGACGTATTTGCATCACTAATCTTAGTTCCAAGTTCCAACTAACACCACAATCAAGCAACCGCGAATGGAGCGACGAGGCTCCACTTTGGGCAGTCATTGTCATCACTATTTTTTCGTTAAATGTTACAAATTATCAAAAACTCCGATACCGACTGCATGTCGGCCTGTCTGCAAAATGTATATTGACCACTTTGTCGCTTTGAAAAACATAATTATAAATCCTTAAAACACTACACACTTCATTGGCCAAAATATATTTTCCCCTCATTAATTATGAGATCCAATGATTTTTTTCTTTATATGATCAAATTATGCTAATGATAACAACGTAACCAATATCCGAACACGAAATTCCAATGATTTTTTTTGTTGATGATAACTACGTAACTAGGATTTGAACACAAAATTCTAATGATTTTTCTCTTTATATGACCAAACTATGCTCGTGATAATTATGTTAAATTAAATTAAACTAGTGTATCATTTGAATATTGAATTATACCAGTAAAGATACATGGTCTAAGGAAGCTAGGATTTGAATTCCTTCACGAAAACGAACCCAATTAATGGAGTGGTGTATCTTTCTTAGTTTTAATTACTATTAAATTCGGTAACATGAGATTTAACACAAAAGTACGTACACGAATCTGAGTTTGTATTGGGCATTTTGCCTACAAGAAAACAGAGGAGAAACAGGGAAAAACAGAGGATTTCTATACAAAAGTAGCATACATCAAAAACTTTGCATACTTTGTACTTCAATTATGTATAGATTTCACAGACAATGTGAAAGAATGAGGAGAAAACCAGCTGAGCTTCTGCTTCTAACTACATCCAAAGCTACAAGCAGGTTCTCCAAAAACCTCCCACATCAAAATATTTTAAAACATCAAAAATCAAAAAATAAGAAAAAAAAAAGAAAGAAAGAGCAGAGAGACTCCGGGGATGTATATCCAACCATCCCTCAGGTGATTCTCCACTGTAAAATCTCCATGGAAAATGGAGCTATGCCTGATTAGCCAAATCTTTCCCATTGATGAAGGTGCCATGAAAACCATAAGGAACTCGAGATGGGAGCTTAACAGAGGCCTCCAACTCCATCGTCGTCGCATTCACGATTTGCAACTCCGATTTCCACGCTTTCTCGTCATGCACGAAAGCCAGAATGTATCCATCATCCTCTTCTTCCGAATTGGGATCTCTCGGGAGGAACAGAGGCTCCCCGCCGTACTTCTCGTCGCCGTAGAAGAATTTCTTTACCTCTCCCGTGAAGAGGTCCACCTTAGCGAAACCGGACACCTTGGGCCACGGCTCAGCAATGGCAAGATACGCGAACCGTGTTTTCCTTCCAAGTTTGTTTCTGTTCACCATCCCTGCCTCCAAGTTCACTTGATCTTCCTCGGACATGATCGGTTTTCGCGTGGATTGACCGGTTTTGAGATTCAGCCTGATCTCCGATAGAATGCTCTTCAAACCCTCGTCGTGCTCGTTGAAGATGGAGTCGGGCGGAGTCATACACGACCCGATCACCACGATCTCATCCGACTCAGGTTCCTCCCATGCATTCCAAAGATGGAAGCAGAAGCAATCGGGTACTTCGACCCATTTCATTCCAGACGAATCCTTGGCGTACTTATCCAACACCCCGAACCTCGACACCTTCTCCGTGTCGTACACCACCGGAGAACCTCCCCGGATCATTTCCGACATCTTGAACACCACCTGCTGGTCCGGTATGATCGCGAAATTCTCCGTAATTGCGAAATCGTGCATCATTGTCGGCCCGGCCACCGGGATTTCAACGTCCTCCGACTTCTCCCCGTCCTTCGAAAACCTGAAATACTTCAAGTACGGCTTCTGAATCACGTCGTAGCTCAGGGCAAACATCTCGCCGGAAACCGGATCGACCTTCGGATGCGCGATCATGGTGGATTTCAACTGTCCGTCGAAATTATACCTCTCCAGAGTCTTCAGGTCGCCATTGGGAGTAACCCTCACATGATACGGCAAATCATCCTCAGACATCGCGAGCAACCTGTTGTTGAAGTACACCAGCCCGGCGTTAGCAACGCCGGTTCCCTGGCCGTGATCGACAAGGTTAAACAACCCGCGAGCGTAGAACAGCATCAATCTCGCTATCCCGGAATGCCCGTGTAATTCCCCAATAGCTTTCGGGAAAATCGGACGGCCCAAATTCCGCTCCTGGATCAGCCGCTGCGTCTCCGTGAACCGGCAGGAGTAACTCGCGGCGCCGCCGTCGAACTTCACGGCGTGGATCATCCCGTCGCCGTCGAAGAAGTGGTGGCCCGCCTGCGGCTCGAAGAGGGGATTAGCTCCGTTTCTAACATAAACGCCGTTGATGGATTCCGGTATCTTCCCGACAACCGGGAGGCGGCGGGTGACGGGGTGCTCCGGCACGGGGGAGAAGTTTCCGGCTATCTGGACACCGGGGTCGGCGGTCTTGGGCAGGGGGTGGTGGAGCTCGTGGGCGGTTAAGGCGTTCTCGACGGCGTCCAGGGCCATTGCGGCGGCCTTTTGGAGGATGTTCCATTGCGGAGAAGAATGAGTGTTGGGCTTTTTCTGCGGCGGCGCGGCGGTGGTGATTGGCGTTTGATAAGAGGAGTGTTTGGGGAAAGCGATGGTGGGAGTTTGGAGAGAGGAGTTAATGGGGGTTTTATGGGGTTTAGTGTTGACCCAAGAGGCGGAGCAAGTAGCTGAGGTGCTGGCCATGGTTACCTATTTTGAGTTTGGGACTGAATTTACTGAAACACTGGTTTAATAGTGATTGTATTTGTGGTGTTGTTGAGATGGAGAAAGAAGAGAGAGTAGGAGTTTTGTCTGAGTAATGGGATGAGACAGATAGGAAAGAGAGATTAAGGTATATATAGAGTGAAAAAGCAGGAGTGATATATGATCCACGTGTATGATTGTGGAAGCGACTCTTATTAAACGAGGCTGGTGGACCCATTTCAGGGTCATACCTTCTTCAAACTTTGTAAATTGACGTTACAATTTAAACAAATTAGTATGACAAAAATTACGAATATTTTGTTTTTATTATTTTCCTTTTTATGAATGTAGTTATTGTTAATGAAAGAATTAGCACCCTAGTATATAGTCCTGCTGGACGGGAAAATTCTAGCTCAGACTCCGTTTGGCTGAACTCAACCAATTAAAAATGCAAGTGTATTACATTTGTCATTTGATTGGTTACTCTCCCTGAATTTTCCACCAATCATACGACAATTGCAAAACACTTGTCTTCTCGTTACATCAGTTTGGCTAAGCTAGATTCGGGCTAGAATTACCCGGCTGGAGCACATTATTCATGTAGGTAGCATGTTCCAAGTTCATCTAACATGGGGAATTACTTAGGGACCGAATGAGCCACGATTATTTAGTGAGGAATTATCCATTAATTATATATGTTTAGTGGGGAATTAGTTAGAGGAAGGTAGTTAGCTCTTGTTATTGGACTCTTTAGTTCTTCTTTTACATAAAAGAGTAGTCCAGAAGATACGGAATTGGCCACCTTTGGTTGTGTCGTCCCAAACTCATGCTATTGCTCCAATTGAATTATGCATTATTACTTGTTTTAGTACAATTGTGAACCACACAATGCCATTGTGTCCAATAACAAATATGAAGCTACAATGTATAGCCTAGAGTTAATTAGAAAAACAAATTCGATAATACGCAAACAAATAAAGTTTCACCAACCATTCTTAATATATGGAACTAAAATTTAGAGCGGAGGGTAAGAAGAAATAAATTCAATAATACATATTGTTAATAGATGGAGTTAGAATTTATAGCGAAAAGTAAAAATAAACAAATTTAATAATATACAAACAAACAGAGTTCCACCAACCACTCTTTAATAATTGGAGTTAGAATTTATAACGAAAGGCGAAAAAAACAGATTCAATGATACACAAAAAGATAGAACTCCACCAACTATTCTTAATAAGAGCTAAAATTTATAATAAAAAGTAAAAATAAAAAACAAATTCGGTAATATGACGAGAAAGTAAAGCTCCACCAACTATCCTTAATAGTTGGATTGGAGTTTGAAGTTATGATAAATGATATTATCCAAGTTCTATACGCAAATTTAATTTAAAAGAAGTTTCGTAGAAAGTAGTAGCTTTTTAGTTTTGGAAAATTGAAGAGGATGTCCACTTTTGTGTGACTTCGTCCAAACCCAAAAACCCCGCGTTTAACCCTCCAAAGTCTGTCTTTATGTGGACGCTACATGTCCACAGCAAGAGTGGGAGGTGATATTTTCCCCCCCTACACGTGGCGGTTTATTTAGTGGTGTTTAACGTAAACATGCTTCACATCAAATGTCAATGCTGAAAACACGTTTTGGTTTTATTTCCACTTAAAAAGATTGCATAGATTTTGCTTATTCAGTCAGGAAAATATTATAAAAAACCAGTGAAATCGTCCAACTACAACAAGTTTCGACAATTAATTCGTTGATGGATCAGCTTATGTTGTCCGTTATAGTTACTTAGTTTGAATGGGCAGAAATTGGGGGTCCCGCGTGGCCCACTCAGCTCGCGCCGCGTGGCAGCTGACGTGGGCACAGGGACGCGCCCATGTTTCGACCCTTGG
>JBBMKE010000011.1:11624236-11636532 GCA_037834125.1 Lippia alba | reverse complement strand
AAATTTACAACCTGGAAAAATCGCTATACCATACTGAATGTATCTTAGACTTTTCCTATTTGGCATGTAATACAAACATACATATTATAAATAATTTATTTCAAGATACACCGCGTTGCTGCTAACATCTTCCCTTCATACACCGCAAACATCTTATATAATATATTTGATGTGATGTATTCCAAAACCCTAAGATTAACCTCTCTTTCCTCAAGGATCTTATTAAAGTAAATCAAAATTTTAAAGAGACTAATCAATATATCAGATCAAAAAGTTTGGTTCGTCATATCTCAAAGGCTTGTATTTATAGAATATGAGGACTCGTTTTACATTTTTTCTTGCGAGCTGATGTTTTATTCATCTAAGTTTAGTGCTTTGAACTTCCGATCTTATCTACGTGTTGAGCTGAATTTTGAGTTAGATAACAATATAAAAGACGCAAATTTAGAAGCTGGAGTTGACGACTATTAATTTTTTGAAATTTTTATTCAAATAAACATAAGTTGATAATATAGATAAAACATAATAACTTAGACACTATTCTGAAAGCACCCAAATTTAAGAATTTTACTCAAATAAACATGTGTAATACCAGAAGACATTTATTTAAATTGAAAAAAAATTCAAATCACTCGACAACACATTTTTCATTATGATATCAATTATAGAGTAAACTCACTTTTACTCGACAAGTAATTAGTTTCTCAGATTAACGTCATGTTTGCTTAATTGAGCGTTTTATGTTTAGGTATCAATTATACGACTATTATGGTCATATTGAGTTTTATAAATATTTGTTGTCCAATAATTACAATCCATAATAAAATATATAAAAAAAAGTAACCACTTTCCTCAATGTCTAGTGCAATTTATAAAACAATTTTTTGGTAAGTGGGAAAAAAGAAAGTTGTCAAAAAAATATTATAAAAACCCCAATTTCCTAAAAAAGAAAGAGCAAGGGGTCCACTTAATTTCGTCCGCTTTTCTCGAAAAATCAAATATTTCAGACACACCCACCTTCATCCGGCTAACGTCACAAGCGGTGGTAACCGACCTAGATTTAGGACCGTCGATATCCATCTTCATGCACACCACATCGGACGGATGTCAATCAATCCTGAAACGACCCAAAATGACAGGTCCGTAACTTTATCAAAGCCCTCCTCCGATACATGGTACCCGGACACTCTCTTTCCCCCTTGTTTGCAGCTAAAAGACATTAAAGAAAAGCTTAAGCTGCTGTTTACTTCCATACTTAAATATTAAAATAAATTATGCTGCTAATATTTGACAAACAATCCCACCATTCTTCCTCTTTTCTTCTCTTATCTGAATAATAATTTCTGCTCGGGCAATTCAGAGATCTTCCGGAAATGTTGGGTGAGTTTGAATTTTTGGTTTCTTGTTTTCCCGTTTGATTTTTCAAGTTTTTGTTTTTGTTTTCTTGTAATTAGTTTTTGTTTGCTTTGTCCTTTGAATTTTGTGATGTGGGATTGTGTTATTTGCCCTTGTTGGATCTTGGTTTGCTGTGTTTCGGATGATTTTGAGCTGCAGCTTGTGAATCAAGTGTGTAATTCATGTATTTGATTGTTTTTAGGAGTATGCGTGTTTAGGTGCAGTTTGGTGGTGTTAGGGTTTCAATTTGGGGTGTTGGTCAAGGTTTGTTGGATTGGGCATGTGATTGTGTTGATCTAGGGGGGAATTGGTTGATGGGAAAGGTCAAAGTTTTTGAATTTTTTTGTTTTTGTTATTGAATTTGAGTTGGGATGGATGAATTAGCTCAATGGAAGTTGTTGGAAGTGGAAATAGAGTCTTGAATGGGAATTGTTGGCTACATGCTCTTGCTCCATCCGGATATTGGCCGAAAGTTTTAATCAAAATTTGAGCTGCTTTGCTTCAGATGATAGTATTTTTGCTAGTGTATCGCATATTGCAAATTGCAGATTGTATGGCTTTTGATATTTCATAATATTTGTTACCACAGTTTTGTGAAGAAATAGAAGGACTCCAGTGGTTCATACAGCATGGAGCTCTGCAATTGCATAGAGCCGCCGTGGCCGGCTGATGAGTTACTGATGAAGTATCAGTACATATCAGATTTCTTCATCGCATTGGCTTACTTCTCCATCCCTCTGGAGTTGATATACTTCGTTAAGAAATCAGCTGTATTTCCATACAGATGGGTTCTTGTCCAGTTTGGTGCATTCATTGTTCTCTGTGGCGCTACACACCTGATAAATTTGTGGACATTCACCATGCATACGAGAACAGTGGCAGTTGTAATGACCACTGCAAAAATTATGACAGCTGTTGTCTCTTGTGCGACAGCGCTTATGTTGGTACATATCATCCCAGATTTATTAAGTGTCAAAACGAGGGAGCTATTCTTGAAAAATAAAGCTGCAGAGTTGGATAGAGAAATGGGTTTGATTCGTACTCAGGAGGAAACCGGTAGACATGTTAGAATGCTGACCCATGAAATCAGAAGCACGCTCGATAGACATACTATTCTAAAGACTACGTTAGTTGAGTTGGGAAGAACTTTGGGTTTGGAAGAATGTGCATTATGGATGCCGACTAGGACAGGATTAGAGCTGCAGCTTTCTTACACTCTTCGGCATCAGAACCCAGTTGGATTTACTGTGCCTATACAATTACCTGTTATTAATCAAGTTTTTAATACGAGTCGTGCAGTGAAAATATCTCCAAATGCACCTGTTGCTCGTCTTCGGCCTGCTGGGAAATATATGCCTGGGGAGGTGGTTGCTGTGCGGGTCCCGCTCCTGCATCTGTCCAATTTCCAGATACATGATTGGCCGGAATTGTCTACTAAGAGATATGCTTTGATGGTTTTGATGCTGCCTTCGGATAGTGCGAGGCAGTGGCACGTGCACGAGCTGGAGCTTGTTGAAGTAGTGGCTGATCAGGTTCGACTTTCTACTCCATCGCATCCCTTTCCTAGTAATGTGCAAATTGTGAAGAGGGTGAAAATTGGTGATATTGTTATGTTGGTATTGTATGCCTTTTTTAGATCTAGAGCTGAGTTAAAAAGATAATTTTAGGGAATACAATGGAAGAGGCTGTTTGTACTTGTTTCATGAGCTGTAAACACTTTGAGGGTGTTTGAGTGAGCTTATAAGTCCTTGTCTGAAAGTGTTCGGTAAATGATTTAAGTTTTTTATAGAAGGATCTTATAAGCTCCAAACATCTTATAAGTTGGGGAAACCGAGTTATTTTAAAGAATGCTCTTATTCTCCAACATACTAATTGCAAACTTGAGATTAGCCGTATCTATTAGCACTTGATCTTATTTTTATCCAAATATGCCCGTCTTATTTTAAAATTAAGCTCTAGAATCTTATTAGCTCCTAAAACATCATCACCTTAGAAGATGCCAGAGCTTATATGCTTAAGCCAAACACTCCATAAATTGTTGGTCATTCAGATTTATTATGGGGTTTGACTTCTAGGAAAGTAATCTGCTCTTAGATGGACAGATTTTAAGGAGAGTTATGTGTTTGATTCTTTTTGGATCAGGTTGCTGTTGCACTTTCCCATGCTGCAATTCTGGAAGAATCCATGAGGGCAAGGGATCTTCTTATGGAACAGAATGTCGCCCTTGATCTAGCAAGAAGAGAAGCAGAGACAGCTGTTCGTGCTCGTAACGATTTCTTGGCTGTTATGAACCATGAAATGAGAACTCCTATGCATGCAATAATTGCTCTCTCTTCCTTATTACAAGAAACTGATTTGACGCCCGAGCAGCGTCTTATGGTCGAAACAATCCTCAAGAGCAGCAACCTTTTGGCTACCCTAATCAATGATGTGTTGGACCTTTCAAGGCTCGAAGATGGCAGCCTTCAACTTGAGATAGGAACTTATAACCTTCATGCACTCTTCAGAGAGGTAGAAATATGGATATTCTTATGTTCTATTTTTCCTTTTTTTTTTCCTAATTGTTTTTGTCACTTACTTTGCATGATCTTGACTAACTGAGGCTGATTCTTATTGTAGGCCCTTAACTTGATAAAACCTATTGCTTCTGTCAAGAAGTTATATGTCACATTGAGTTTGTCTCCAGATTTACCTGAATATGCTGTTGGTGATGAAAAGAGGCTAATGCAAGTTCTTCTTAATGTTGTTGGAAATGCTATAAAGTTCACAAAAGAGGGTGGTATATCTATATCTGCTATTGTTGCAAAATCAGATTCCTTAAGAGACCCTAGAGCCCCTGAGTTTTTCCCTATACCCAGTGATAATCACTTCTATTTACGCGTAGAGGTCTGGTTTCCATTCCTAATTGATTGAGATTTCCCAGACATGTTATTATTTTTTTAGTTTTATATTTTAGTCTCTGATAATTGCTTTTTCATTGTTTAGGTAAAAGATACCGGTTCAGGAATCAATCCTCAAGATATTCCTAAGCTATTCATGAAGTTCGTGCAGAGCCAACCACTCGCTGCCAAAAATGCAACTGGCAGTGGACTTGGTCTTGCTATTTGTAAGAGGTAATATCTCGTTTGTGATTCTTCTACAATATTAGTCCCTTTTTTTTTTTTCCCCCCTTGTTTAACTCTTGTTCTGATATGGTTTTAACATGATCAGGTTTGTAAATCTCATGGAAGGTCACATATGGATTGAAAGTGAAGGCCTTGGTAGGGGTTCCACTGCTATCTTTATTGTTAAACTTGGAATTCCTGGTCGCTCCTATGAGTCGAAGCTCCAATTCGTACATAGAGGGCCTGGAAATCATGTGAAGCCAAATTTTTCCGGGCTCAAAGTTGTTGTGATGGATGATAATAGGTTGGTTATGTGAATTCTCTTTTTTGGGAGGATGAAATTACAAATTTCGGGTTTATATTTTTAATGGTTATATTATTTAGAGATAATTGCACTGCCATGCCTGACGTTTGGCCTGATTTAAACAAACTTCCCTTGAGGTTTGAGAAATTCAAAAAAATTCTCTATCATAGAATTTATTCATTAAATCTTAGCTCCATGAATTTCTATGATATCATCTCCATGTTGTAATTTCTCATACCTCAGGGGAAGTTTTTGTAATTGGACAAGCCTCAAGGTATGTCAGTGTAATTATTCATATTTATAAACTTTAATTTAATGTTTGTTTCATTGATGCAGTGTCGGCCGCAATGTAACCAAAGGTCTTCTTGTACACCTTGGATGTGATGTGCTGGCAGTTGCTTCAGGAGAGGAGTGTGTCAGAGTTGTTTCACACGAACACAAAGTGATTTTTGTTGATGTTAGTGTTCCAGGCAGTGAGAGTTTTGAGGTTGCTGTAAGAATACATGAAAAATTCTCAAAACGAGCAGATAGGCCTATGATTGTAGCCCTTACAGGGAACACCGACAGAATGACGAAAGAGAACTGTGTGAGAGTTGGTATGAGCGGCGTCATACTAAAGCCCGTTTCAGTAGATAAAATGAGAAGTGTTCTTTCTGATCTCTTAGAGCATGGTTATCTTGTTGACTCTCAATAAACTTCAAAGATTGAAGGAAAAGGACGTGGGGTGGGAATAATCGTGATGTAGCCTTTCTTCGATTGACCGATGGAAATCATGGTTGCAGTATGTAGCAGGGACGGATGGAGGCCGGGCTGTGATTGATTCCGGAATGATCATGAAACTTTTGAGGAAGTTGTGCAGATGAATGTAAGTTGTAAGAATGTAGTGCGTGCATGGGAAGTCCTGAGCTCTCGTGGTTCTTTCTGTATTTGTTATGCTGTAAAAGCCTGTGCATACACTTGCCGCAGCCATTAGTGTTGATAATTTTCTTGATACGACTATGTTGAATACTTGAATATTATGATAAGAGGAACATTTCTTGAAGAAAGAAGGGAACAAAAAACAATGGAACTATATGTATTTGTCCCTTTTCTATTTGTTACATTTACACAGTTATGTAGTTATACTTTTGCTAAGGGAGCTAGCAATATTAATACCAATTCAGATATTTTCTCCTAACTGTGGAGTAAAAAATATTAAAAATATAATATGGAGCTTGCGAGAATTAGGGTTAAAAAAAGAAAAAGTTATGTCCGAAAAATATCACATTACAAGTACGATTATAAAATAAATTGATAATAATCTATAATTGTTCAGGCATATCTCAATTCGAAAATATTATAATATTAATATATCTATTTAAGCATACAAAGAAAATATTTCTTATAATGTTCATTCCCCGCAGCCAATGTAATTTTCCAGCTTTCCTTGCAATTAGTGCACTGGTATGCAGTGGCGGAAGGGTGGCTTTTTTTCATTTCCTTAGTTTCCTTTCTTAATTCTTCTCTCTCCGCCGATATTGTTGCGTTAGAAGCCATTTTTTCTTTCTCTCTGAGTTACTAATAATTATTTGCTAGAATACTCATACATGGATGAACGTACTTGCTATTTTATAGTGTTTTCTGTCATTCGATTTGGTGTTCTTGACCGGAAGTTTTCTTGTGACTTATCATTCTATTTTCATGTTTCTTTGAGTAGTGGTCCATTGATTGACTCAAGTACATTCTAATTTTTTTATTAATTTTGTTGAATTATAAGTAGGCATATTTGAATTTCATAAAAGATATTATTCTAATATATCCGATAAGAATATAATAATTATACATGAGATCCATTTAATATCTATTTACACTCCTAAGATTGTCCATGATACAAAATTTAATCTTAATTTAGTTCAATCCGAATTTTCACATACTTGACTTGATAAAAAATGTCCAATCGATGGATTATAAATATTAGATGGAATGTGAAACGAAAGACTCTGATCATAAATATTCATTATTTAAAATAAATAGACATACGGAATTAAGAAATTTGACCTGTTAAAAATCTGAATCTAATTTTTTACATTTTACAAATAAAACCTACTATAAGAAAAAATTAAAAACAAAAATTTTCAACATACTTATCATTATATTTACTAATATATTTTTCGTAAAGAGTATTTCAACTTTTATTGATAACTTTAAATTAAAATATTTGAAGTGAATATAAGTACAGTTTTCAAAAAAATTACAAATAATAAATATTATTTTTTGGCTAAATAAAAAATATATATATGTATTAATTAAATTTCTTTATTAATCCGGTTGGATCTTTTACGAGAACTAAATTCTAACCCAATCTGATCATATTCAAACTTAATATGGATGGATCCGGACCTAGTGGGATCCGAATTCAAATTCGATTATTGAATTTAGATTTGCAAAAAAAAAATAAAATTTATCTACCCATTTTTATGGGTCGGATCGAAACGAATAAGTGTAAATTTTTTTCAACCAATAATAGTTATGTTCTCAATAACTAGAATACAAAATATTTGATTAAGTTAGTATATCGCCAAAACGCTAAGCTAGCATTTAACCAACGGTAATTTGCAAATTCTTTTAATTCGATTCAAATTCCACTAGTTGACAGCCATAAACAATCATAAAAAAAATGTTGTGCGGAATGAGTTTTACTCCTGTGGGCCAATTTGGAATTCACTTTTTGGTATTGGAAGTAATACAAGAATTTTTAGTTATGTTTACCACAATCTGAACTGTTTGGAAGAGTCAGAAATTTGTTGGTGTTTCAAAATAAGAAGTTGCCTTGTCGTGTGGTGGTGAGCAACATTAAGCATCTTGCTCTGGGTATGATGGAATTTCTGAAGGAAAACACAGATAAAATAAAAGATATAAGGACTAAAATTTGAACTAAACCTTTAGCGGGCTGGTACAAGTTGAATTCCGGTAGTAATGTAATTAGAGAAATTGGCTCTGCTTCTTTTGGAGGTCTGATAAGGGAATCTAAAGGAGAGTGGCTTATTAGTTATGCCAAGCATATTGCGAGCAGCACCATTACCGTTGCCGAACTGTTGGGGCTGCAGGAGGGTCTTAAAATTGCCTGGGGAAGGTTCATTGTCAAAATCGAAGAGGAGCTCGATTCAGCTGTCGTGGTTGGCTTCAGATCACGGAGGGGGGGGGAGTCGAGCATGTTCGCGAGTTTCACGAGTTGAGCTCGATCGGGCTCGGATTGAATTGAGACGGTTTCGATTCGAGCTCCGACGAGCTCGAGCCATGCATCGAGTCAATCTCGAGCCCCATGTGTCTAGGCTCGTGGCTTGCGAACATATATATACTTATTTTTTATAAATTATATATATGTATATTATGTTTTCATATATATATATATATATATATTCACTATTATATATATGTATAGTATATATACAATATATATTTAATTTATAATATATGTATTAAAATTTTTATACAATCATATATTTTATTATATGTATATGACTTTAAATTTAAATAATATACTAAATACATACCATATATATAATTTCATATGTTATATATGGGTCAATATTATATTATAGAAATATATATTTATATATCACATATTATATTACATATATCTTAAAATGTTAAAAATATAATGGTCGAGCTTGATCTCGAGTTGAATTTGGCGAGCTAAATCAAGCCGAGCCGAGTGTGAATTTGCCACGAGCCGAGTTCAAGCCGAAGAAATTTCAGCTTGACGAGTTCGGTCCTGAGCTCGATCCGATATATCAATTTTTGAGCTCGAGCCCAAAATTTAAACCAAAACTCGGTTTAGCTCGGCACGTTTGCACCCCTAATGCCTCGCCCCTAAATTTTTAAAAAATTTCATTACTATATATAAATTTTAAAGTTTTTGTTATTTTGTCCCCCCCTCAATTTATAAATTTGCCCTCACCCTCCAAATAAAATTAAAACTCACCAATCATAATAGTTAAGATTTATTTTTAATATTAATTTACTTCAATTCCAATTATTTTTCTCAATTCAAATGCACTTTCTACTTCATTTCACAATAAAAGTTTGATCTTCTTTTGGATATGAAAAAACCCTCAAATTAATCATATTTTTCTCTCTTTTTAATTACGACAATGTTTTCTTCCTCTTTCATTTTTTTATTCTTATCTTTCTTTTTCCCTCAACTTAAAACTATCATTTCTTCACCTCAATTTAAAACTCTCATTTTTCCAATAAACCCAAAATATCCAATAAACCCAAAATTAATATAAACTTATATTATCCAATAAACTCAAAATGTAATATTAACTTATATTTAATTTTAGTTTTTCTTTTATAGTTTTACTATGAATAAATGGTTTGATAAAATTTATGATTAATTTGTTAATTATAAATTAATTCAATATTTTGAGGAAAGATCATAAATTAAAATTTATAATTAATTTGTTATTAAGAAAATATCATTTCTTTACCTATTATTAAGATATATGTGTTAATTTTAGCTTTGATTATGGATATAGATTATTTAATTAAAAGATTGTATCAAAATAATAACTTTAGTATGTATTTTATTATGAAGATAATTATGTTAATTTTAGTTTATCTTTTATTATAGATAAATTATTTAGTTAAAATATTGTCTTAAATAGTAATTTAGTTTTTCTTTAATTATGGATAACATTTATAATTCAATATGTTTATTTTGAATAAACATTATAATTCAGTACGTTAATTATGGACAAACGACTTTTTTATTTCTTTATGTTGTTTGTTATTTGACTTTATTATTTTATTTTAATATTTTAAATCATGTTAAATTGAGTTTATAATTTTTTTACGGCAAATTAATAAATGGTCCCTAGTAAGGCTGAATACTTTTTCAAAATCCCCCATTTCTAAAAATAGTTATATTACATCCCTATTATCCTTTTCATTTTTTGTAAACCCCCCAAATCCTGTAAAAGTACCATAATGTCTTTAATAAATTGAAGAAGGACACATATGTCCATTGTCTTCTTCCTGCGTCCACTATTTTCCGGCAACCAAATTCCGGCTACTCTTTTCCGACAGGCCTTGCCGGAGACCCCTTTTCCGGCTATTCTTTCTGAAACATTTCTGGAATTATTTTTCTTTAACTAGACAAATAGACCTTTCAATAACTAATAAAATAAAAATTTACACTACAAACTTAATAGATTGTGGTGCATACATAATGGGGCGCTTGAATTCAATGAAAAGCTGCCTGCACTCTTTTCCGTAGTTTGACTGGCTAATAGTGCAGATGTGAAGATGAAGGGATGCGACAGTAGGTTTCCAGCGCAATCCCCTTTATTAATTCGTTGAAATTCTGCAAAATTTTCATCCGCATTTCATCTCCTCCAAGAACTCCCTACTTCTCTTTCTTCCATTTGATATTCTCTTTCTCCAAAAACTGTCCGCCATGAATCCCTCTCCAACACCCATTGAGGATGAGGTCGAAGAGTACATGGTTGCATGTCTTCGGCTATATGCCGCAGACAAACGAATCGAGCAGCTAGAAGTCTTCGAGAGAGGGCTGATTGATGTATCATTTGATTTGACTCAGCGTTTCCAACGAAGATTCTGGCCCTGAGATGTTGTAGAAGCGGTGAAAGAACTGCGGAATATATTTTACGCATTCCGTAGATTGTTGGACTATGATGGAGTTAAACTTCACCATGATCGTATTCATGCCGAAATTAATTACCGAGTATATTTTCAAGAGAACACTCCTGTTGTAAGTCGAATTCATGTTCAATCCTTTTTTTTTTAAATTTTGGTTCATTATTTAATGTTCAATCTTATAGGACGTTCTTCGAATTTTCGAAGTCACGTTATCAGGATGCCGTTATTACAACGACCTTAAGTTTATCTTCAAAGTGCGGCACGCACACCTTTTGAGGGCGAAGAGGAGCACCTCCGTGCATTCCACATTAGTGATAGGGAATCGGACCCCGAGTCCTTAGACCGCATGGACTACTCCGAGTCCTTTGAGGATAGTGTTAATTCCAACTTCCCTCAGGATGATTCGGATGCGGTTAATCAGTGGTCTTGCCCATAAATTCAGTTGTATGTAGATTGTTTATTGTTTAAATATGAATGTTAATTAGTTTGATCCTAGTGTATTGTACTGGTTTCATAATAAAATATTTATTGTTGGTGGTATGGGAAATTCGTGCAGAGAACTCTGTTTATTGTTGTTTGATTATAGTATATCCTGCAGAGTATCATGAAACTAAAAGTTCAGATTGTTGAGTAATTGTATGGTCATTTGAAACTAAAAGTGGAGTTTATTGAGTAAATAAGAATAGGGGTAGAGCTAAGTTGCAGAGGGTTAAATATGCATAATTGATTGGTTTAAATGAAAAGATGCCACGAAAGGATGCGACCTTTGGTTTGCAGCGCAATCACCTTTACTAATATGTTGCCCTGTACGCATACTTCTGCAAATCATCTTTATCATCATCATTTCCACACCTGCAAGAAGCCATGCTTCTCTTTCTCTCCCAAATTTTAATCCTTGACAAACAAAGTCATGAATCCCTCTGAAAATTTGATCCGGGCCGAGGTCGAAGCGTACATGGTTGAACGCCTTGATAAATATGTCGGAGAGCACCCAATCGATCGACTAGAAGTATTCGAGAGAGCGCTGTTTAATGTGTTATTTTATTTGTCTAAGTGATTCAATCGAAGATTCTGGCCCAAAAATGTGGTAGCAAGGGTGAAAGAACTGCGAGTTTAATTTTATGAATTCCGTAGATTATTGAAGAGTCCTGGAGTTAAAATTCACCAGGATCGTATTCATGCCGAAATTGAGGCCTCAATGTATTATAATGAGGTACCCTTTACGGTAAGTCGAATTCATGCTCAATCCTTTTTTTTTGTGTGTGTGTTCAGTATTCAATGTTTAATTTTACATAAGACATTCAACGGGATTCCATAACCAGGGCATTTGGATGTTGTTATTATGAAAAGCTTAGATTTATCTTCAAATTGCGGCAGACACACCTTTTGGATGGCGAGGAGGAGCATGACAAGTGTCGAATCCGTCAAATAAATAATAGTTCGATTCGCAGCTAAAATTAAGTATAGTGCAAACGGGCCGAACCACAGAGACTGGTCAAATTAAATTCAATTGGTCACAAGATTATCGTATAATAAACTAACCAACAAAATAATGGTGGGGGTTGGATTTAAAACTAATTACTAATTACTAAGAAAATAATTAAATTAAATTAAACTAAAGAAAAACAATTAATTGATTGAAAATCAGTTTTTAAGAAATCAGTAGGGAAAGCAATACTTAACTAGGAATCACAATTTAGTTTAGGACATCGATCATAGACGCAAAAATAAATTCAGTTATTCAAATAGACCAGCTATAGCAGATAGAGACATTCGACTCCGCCTCGTTTTCTCTTAAATAATAGAATAACCTAGAGACACTCGACAGTTATTCCCTAATCAACTCACAA
>JBBMKE010000011.1:11611719-11624136 GCA_037834125.1 Lippia alba | reverse complement strand
AGCCTCAGGAACTGGGTTCCCGTTGAGCGTGGATTCTACCAGCTAGGGTAACACCAAGGAAGAAGGTGAAGCTGTAAGAAGCTTGAAAGTGCAGCAATGGGGGATTTTCCAGTTCAGTGTGTAGCTTGTGCGTGAAGAAATGCACTGTAGCAGATGAAGATTGCTTGATGAAGGAGTGCAGTGATCCTTCTATTTATAGTTTGAGGGTGAGGGTATTTGAGTAATATTACCAGTGTGGTCCTGTAATAGTGTTGTCCTAGACACGTGTCGAAACGTGAGGGTCTGAGAGTGACTTGATCGTGTCACCATTACCTTTTAGGCGGTTATGCTATGCTGTGTCAGCGGTGGTTAGGGGATTGTTCTCCCGAGCGATGGGACGCTCGTAGAGCCCGCGAGCGTGGGGAAGCTCGAAGATGGCTCCCTTGCGAAAGAGGTTGAAGTGAAGAACCGGTGAGCGTCAGAGGCCCGAGGGTTGGGTCACTCGAGGGTGATTTCGCGAGGGCAGTGGTCTCCCATGTGGTTCAGTGAGAGTTGAGGCCGGACACGTGCCACGAGCCTTAAAATCCCGAGCATACAATTAGAGCGATATCTGGGTCATGAGGTAGTCCTCCACGATCATGCCACGTAGATGGTGTAGATATGAGCATATTTTGGGGTCCATCAATGTGTTTATATTGAAATGGTGTTCATATATGTAAAATAGATACATTATCGATCAGCAAGGTTTGAAATATTTGTTTCAAAGTCAAATAGATACATTATCGATCAGCAAGGTTCGAAATATTTGTTTCAATGACTTTGAGGGATATTCATGTATTAACAATGTATTTATTAATGTTGATATTTTTGTTATAATTTTTTATTTCGAAGAAAAATTTAATATTGCACTACTAGGTATTTGTATCATTATATGTTTCTTTATATGAATTTTTTAACTTGAAGGAAATTTTATCATTATATGTTTCTTTATATGAATTTTTTAATTTGAAGGAAATTATGTTATAATGATAAGTAAATTATTTTAGACTTATATATATATATATATATATATATAAATATGCGAAGATAATTTATAATTTTCTATCCTACTTTATAGAAATAAATATACATGAATATCTATTTTAATTCAAATTTATAAATAAAATATAAATATTAATTTAAATAATTAAAAATCCAAAATCAAGTATCATTACAATTATATCATCAAACTCTCAATAAAATTAGTATTATATTCCTATTAAGGGTATTTTTAGAGTGTAAATTTGAGTAAAAAGTAAAATAAAAGCAAAATTAAAATATCCAAAAGAAAAATGACTGATGTCATTTAAATGGTATGATTACGGCCGGTGAAATTTGTGAGACATAGTGTGAAGTTTAAGTTTTAAAAGAAAAATGACTGATGTCATCAAATTTAAACATGCGATAATCAACCAATGAAATTTGTGAGAGATACTCTGGGTTAAGAGAGAGTCCACATACCTTAAGTCTCAAGGGGTAATTTATAGTTAGTCGAATCTTAGGAGATTGTCCGTAATTATCCTTTATATTATTACTTGAATCAATTAATTTTAATGATACCGAATTTCATTAAATTTTTTGAATACACTACTTTGCTTTTACTCTTAATATTTAAACTCAAAGTTATGACCGCAATAACATTCATTAATTAGGGGAAACCTCTTTGGGAGACCTTTTTGTAATTTTTCAAACCGTTTTTAGCATTTACTGAAAACACTGATAAATAGAATTATCAGGCCTTCAGTACAATTAAAAATAAGTGAAGGATCATCGTATAATCCTCTGAACCCTACCATGAAAAAATCATAGTATTATTTTTGGGGAAAACCCTTTTCATACTATGACAAGATTTTCCAACCAACATTGTGGAATACTTATTCAAGCTTGATTTATTTTATTCACCGTGGAACTATGCCAAGTATTAATTAACTTCTTTTTTGACCTGGAAAAAGTTTTAGACAAATTATTAAAACATTCCAGTCAATATTGTACTTTTTGGAGGTCTCATCATGTCCCTAAATATTTCTTGACTTACAATTACTTGAATGAAATTGAACAACATTTCGTAACTTATTTTTAATTTCATTATCGTTTGAAAAAAGGGCCTAATATATTTTTTTTGGCAATCCCTCAAACTAAAATCCAAAGTATTTGTTGCCCCTCATCATAACAACAATATAAATTTTAGACGTTTAAATTTAATCCGATCAAGTCAACATTAAACAAATCATAGGAACTATTCGGTATAATTGGTAAATAGTGTGTACATATTTTTAAGAGATTGAGAACTATACACTAATAGGCAGTATAATGGTCACCAGACTAATAGGTCGTATAATACATAAATGCATGATTAATTTATCAGCTATTCCAAATTTTTAATCATATTAAAAGTATTTTTTAATATACAAATATTTTTAAAAATATTATTTTATTCTGTACTATTGCATTAAATACTACATTGAACACTTTTTATATAAAATTTAAAAAAAATATATTATATATATTATATTTATATTGTTGTATTCATATTTTCCAATTTTATAATACTGAAACTATTATTAGTTTCTAAAGTTATCGTGTATTCGTTTGCAACACAGAAAATAAAACTTTTTTCAACTTACGTAAACAAATTGTTTTAGTCGAAATGAGATGATGATGGGTCATAAATAGTGGAAATCTTTAATGTACTTAGAATTGCGTGCAATATGTGCGTCATATACACACAACACTTACTACGCAGATATTAATATCTTTATTTTGTGAATCCAATTGCAACTTATAAATATCAATCTAATAGCAATCCGCATAACTTAATTGTTTTATGTTATCCAATTTAATTAATACTATTGTATCTTTTTAATATACATGCCCCAAATGACCAGAATGGTCTGAATTCAGGCCTTTACCTTTAGGAATTAATCTTTTAACTAGTTGAAGCAATCCATATTGACTTAATATATAGATACTTAGTTATTATTAATAAAATTTAATTTGACTGGACTACATAATATGATATGAAATTGAAAAAACATCATCACTGCTAAACATAATTATAATTATATCAACATACGGAATAATTTATTAATTTCAAGTAAAAAGTTATAAATATATCTATTTAATATTAGAAGAAAAAATGTCAAACCTAATTTTCATGAATATATAAATGTCAACCCACCATTACTATGAAGCCAATGCCCCCACAGAATACGCAAACCCAGAGTTGCTTTCATCCCCACCAATAACTCCACTTAAACCATATGCCATAATTAAACAAAGGAAATTAATAATCACAAGAAAATTCCATTTAATAATAATAACCTATTTAAAAGAGTGCTATGACAATCAAGGCCTACATTAGGCAAATAAACCGAACTTATAAAGTCTATTCGCGTTCAATGTAAATATTCCCTTTCAAAATATCCATTTTTTTAACAAAAAAATCCAAACAAAATTATTAAATAATAAAAAGTTTGAGCATTTCGCACATTTTTTTTTCACTCTAAAAAGGTGATTGAAAAAGCGACCAAAAAAAAATGACAAAAATAATCCCAGTCCATAAGTTTTCTTTAGTAGTGGACTTTTTCTTTTTCTCATATTCCCGTTACACCTTTATGCTATCTATCCACATGAACAATTTGTTCTATTTCTTTGTCAAACCTAATCTTTCTCTAATTTGAAAAAAAGACCATAAATACATATAAATATAAAGTTTATTGCTAGATATAGATTATTTCACCGTATCATATTTATATCGTATAATATTCGTATCACTTGCGTGTATCAATCAGTATGGCTAGAGAAATATAAATGTCACATAAATGAAATTTGAATTATTTATACCATACCCAATGTGGCAGGTGAAATGAGTAAAAAAATCATGTGTTACAAATATTAACACAAAAAGCCCTGTGTTTTCAAAATATTTGCATGTCGAACCCTAACGTAGGGTTTTCCATGCAAATATTTTGAAAATACAGGATTTTTTTGTTAATATTTGTAATACAGAATTTTCATGCAAATATTTTAAAAACACATTATTTTTCATGTTAATATTTATAACATAGGATTCTTCTTGCCTATTTTACCTGGTGAAATATGTAAATAAGCCAATGTAATTTATGAGGAAAGAAGATAAGGAAATGAGAATTAGAATCCCAACAAAAGGAGGCAGTTATTATCTATGGAAGCCATATCCTCTGTTTCCACAAAGTAACAAACAAAACAAAGTTTGAGCTCAACAAGTCCTCTCTCTCTCTCTCCATTTTTAACTTCCTCACCTTTTAATACCCTTTCAACCCCCCTTTCTCTCACTCTCTCTCTCTCTCTCAAATTATATGTTTAACAATGTATAATTGGTCTAAGTATGTAGATACACAGTGTGAAATGTGAATAGAGAGGAATATAGGGCCATCAACAAAAAAGAAGGGTAGAGAAAAGCCACCTGTTGGTTCCTTCCATAAACCACCACCAAAAACCACTGCCACTTGTGATCAAAATTCCTCAACAGAAAAAAACCCTTCAAAAATATTGCATCTTTTCTCTCTCATTTCTGCCCTTTTTCATTTCACCTAATGGGTTTGTTGTTGTAGCCCTTCTATTCAATTATATGCGTGCACTTACATTGAGGGAATAATCCAATTAGATTGTATTCGGAGATCGTCCAAATCTGAAACAGAGGGGAAAAAAACCCTTTCTTGACTGATCTCTGTGATTATATAGAGATATAAAGATTGGGTTTTTATTCTTTGAGCGTAGAGAAGAGAACAGGAGAATAAAGATTAGAGCTTTTTGATATTCTCGAGTCTGAATTATTGTGTGGATAGTCTTTTTTTTTTAAATCTTTCGGTTAAAATTTTTTCTGGGCCTGTTTGTGTTTGTGGGGTTTTCTTGATTCCATGGCTGCTTGTGCAGACGTGTCTGTGGGTGAGACAGCAGTATTGAAAATGGAGACCCCTGCTGTTGCTGCTGTTGTTGAGCCTTCATCGCCCAAAAACTCCATTTCTGAAACCGACATTGGGAATTTTGATAATTCCCACTCTGATGAGGTTTCTGATGTAACTGATGGCGTTATTAAGGACTCTGATGTGAATTCCAATACGGATTCGAAATCGGAACAGCAAATGAAGGAGGAATTTGTCGATATTTTTAAGGATCTTAAGCTGAATCCCCAGGCTAAGGAGTTTGTTCCTTCCTCCTTTTATCAAGGCCAATTGGGGGCTTACAGTATTGTCCCAATTAATAAGAATTTGGGAAATGATGGTTTCCCGAATAATCGGAAGGTATAATTCAGTTCTGATCACTCACTGGTTCTTGTTTATTCGATTTCTTGTATAATCGGTGTGTTATTTGATTCGTGTATTGTGTTTTTGATGAAGATGACTGTTTTATGTGATGATTGTTGTTGATTGATTTGGAATTCTGTTGATCTTAAACATTGTTGTGTTGTCTGATGATCATGGGAATTCGAGAAACAATTTTTTTCAATCTGAATTTGCTCACAGGATTTTGTGTAGTGGAGTTGTTATAACCTCAAATATTAGTGGTTTTTGTATAATATATGTAAAAAAGCAGACGCTTCTTGTATATTGATGGGAAAAAGTATTCTGGTGAACATTTGCCTATTATATATTGCTGTTCCTTTGTGATTCTTTTTGTTGAAAGAAATGTTTGGGTCGATTTTGAAACTAGTGTTCACCTTTATCACTTAAATTCGATTTTCACATTTTGGTTGTAAAAGCATGATCTTTTGACATTGTGGCTATATAAATGAATCTGACATTGATCTTACGAGGCATCTCACAACATTCTCTTTGTTAGATATGTTGTTAAGTTTCAATTCGTCTTTTTAATTGCCGAACTTGAGTTTGTTTTGATGTAACCACACATTTACACAGTTTGGATAGTGTGTATCAGCAATCATGTAACCACCTTGTCTTTTCATCATTGAACTACTAATACAATATTATGTCACTTGCGTATTTGTTAATAAAGCGTTGATTGTTGTTGTCAGAAAAAGAATAACTACAACCAGGGTAGGAAGAGAATGAATGGCAGAGCTTTTAGAGCTCAAAGAGAAGATAGTATAAGACGAACCGTTTATGTCTCTGACATTGATCACAATGTAAGTAAATATCTATAAACTTCATTATATCCGTCATTTATTGAAACCCAAATTAATATATTTTATTGTCTTACTTGAAAAAAGATCACTGAGGAGCAGCTTGCTGCATTATTTAGTGGGTATGGACAGGTGAGTACTCCTTTTGGTAAATTATTTCTTTCTACCTAAGTTACAATATTATATTGTGTGAAAGTTGTAATCTTTTTGGAGCTTTTAAAATCTAGAAAGGTTCGTAAGTTATTATAAGTTTATGGTTTCAAGAGCAATGTAAAGGAAATGGAAGAATAAAATTCGTTTGCTCAACAGGTTGTTGATTGTAGAGTTTGTGGCGATCCACACTCACGTCTTCG
Organism: Lippia alba; assembly: GCA_037834125.1. Classification (NCBI taxonomy): domain Eukaryota; kingdom Viridiplantae; phylum Streptophyta; class Magnoliopsida; order Lamiales; family Verbenaceae; genus Lippia; species Lippia alba. Next base: position 11,617,644 of record JBBMKE010000011.1, on the reverse strand, counting down.
TTTTGCTTTTGTAGAATTTGCTGATGATTGTAAGCCCTCTGTTTTTTGTCCTTATGTATTTATTATCTTTTTCATATCTCTTACAATCTTTTCTTACCTTGTGTTACTGATGTCAACAGATTCTGCTAGAGCTGCTCTTTGTCTCAACGGGACACTGTTAGGTTTCTCTCCAGTCAAAGTCTTGCCTTCTAAAACTGCTATTCTTCCGGTTAATCCTACATTCCTTCCCAGGGTAAGATAAAGTCATATAATTTTCTGACATTTGAGATTTCTTTCTCAAAATTGGTTTTGTATAACTTTTTTGATGGATTTTACAGTCAGAAGATGAACGTGAGATGTGCGCCAGGACAGTATACTGCACCAACATTGATAAGAAGGTATATATATATATAGCTTTATCTTTTTCTTTTTGGGATTCTGACATGCTTGCGTTTCTGCTTTTTCTTTTTCTTTGTAAGTGTAATATACAATAGGCCCCAAACTATGGTGTCAATATCTTTAAGAATGTGCGGAAGTAGTACATATCCTGTGCTAATTGTGCTCAAACAACACCCTTTTCCCCTCATTTTCAGTGAAATGCTTTTGATGTGTTGCATTTTAACCCAACGTATCTTTAAAAAATGTGGGTTTAGCCACCTAATGTATTCTAATATGTTAAGCTTCACTGCTAAATGCAGTACATCATGGTGGTGAAGTACGCATTTAGCCAAAGATGAAGAGGTTAAGCGTAACATATCCAAAGCATATGGTATCTCCAATGGAGTACTCCGCTGGGAAATAGTTTGGGGGTATTTTGGGCTCACTTTACAAAGGTTGGGTGGTATTTTTGCACATCTGCAACGGTTAGGCCATTAGGGACAAAATGAAAATGGGCCTATAGCTTGAAGCGGCATCAACATTTTACCCCTCTTTTTAGCAGTTCAGCGTTATTTAAATGTGAGACAATATTAAGTAAATTCATGTGATGTGTGTTTCCATGGGCAGGTTTCTCAAGCTGATGTCAAGAATTTCTTTGAAACAAGATGCGGCGAGGTAATTTTTTATATAAGTTGAATACTTGGTTTGACTTTTTTAAGTTTTTGTGGCTAGATAAAGAGATGAATCTCGTAACTGTTTGTAGGTTTCTCGCCTGAGGCTTTTAGGGGATAACATGCACTCCACAAGAATTGCTTTTGTTGAGTTTTTCATGGTATGCTAATTTTTTCTTACTGCAACTGCATTGCCTTTGGCTTGAAAATAATAAGATACCATATTTTGCATGAATATTACAAATATGAGTTCAAAATTTTAATAAGTATATGTAGAAGTTTCTTTTATGGCAACTTTCAGCAACTAGAGGATGGTCAATCTTACTAACGTATATATACATAGAAATAATCTCGCCCCTCCCCCCGGAATTAGAAAGAAATTTAAAATTTTGTTACTTTTTGAACATTTGCAGGCTGAGAGTGCAATAGTGGCTCTAGATTGTTGTGGCGAGATACTTGGATCCCAGCGCATTAGGTACAACTCGTTAGCTTTATTTTCTAGGGATACTTACAATGGCTTAGCCCGAGGTTTGTCTTAATTACACAAACTTCCCCTGAGTTTGAGAAATTAAAAACACTCTAGAATTACAGAACTTCCCCTATACCCTATGGTGTGACCTAACACATGCTATTTATATTCATGATTTTAAAGCCAAATGTTGACAAGTATCAAGGACAAAATAAGACATTTATAAAGAATTAGACATGATACCATCAAAATCCGTCGATCCATATGTAATGTAAATTCTTCTATATGGTAAATTCCTGTGACTTTTTACACCTGAGGAGAAGTTTCTGTAATTTCTCAAACCTGAGGGGAAGTTTGTGTAGTAATTAGCTGAACATCAGGGTATGTCTGTAATTTACTTTCCATTATGTTTATTTTTCCTCATTAGCTTTATGCAGCTTGCAACTTTTCCTGTTAAGTTGCTAATGTGACACTATTTGCAGGGTAAGTCCTTCAAAGACACCCGTGAGGCCTAGGGTACCGCGCCCCGGAATGCAGTAATTGACCAGTTCTTTTTTTCTTTTTTAATCTGAGACGAGAAGTTGGTATTCCTTCTCTTCGGAGAAGACTACTGAAGTGGCTGTGAAACTTACTCTGTTTCAGTTTTCCCTTTTTACTGGGAACACTAACTTCTTTCTTGCAACTTATTTTGACTCTTGATGTTCTCAAATTTTATTGGGATGGCTCCCAAACTTTGGTTACTTTTACTATAATATTTAATTATCAAAAGCTAGGCTTATTGTTACTCTGTGTTGGTAGTGTAATGTTGGCTACGTGCTTACTTCAAGCAGTTTTGCATGGAAGTAAAGTAAAACTGAAAGATAATTTGATAATGATAAAACCCGACGCACATGTACTTCTAATGATATTATCTTCTTGTGCCAATTTATGTTATCGTACTCGTATCATATCTGGTTTGGTTGGATCCCTTTGTATGTACATCATTACAAAGGGTATAGGATCCAAATTTGTGTGCGTTCGTAAGGGACGGAGTTCTGTTTAGGTTTTCTTAATTTGATTATGAAGAGATTCCAGAACTGTCTAAGTTCAGGAAAATATTATGTATTATCTAACTTTGAATAATGTTTTTGCAAAAACTAATAATAATCATACTTACATTCCTAGTTTACTGTAAAAGTTAGTGGCACTCATTTTGTCCCTTTCCCATTTCAGTTTAGTGCAGGTCAATTTCACAACCATCAAGGCCTACGAATATTGGATCTTTTATTTCATTCTCTATTCTTTATTATTCCAAGATTCGGCATTTAAAAAGTAGAATACAATATTCAAATTGGCCGTGGGAGAGGGAATATTGAATTCGGGATTAGTATTACTTTCTTATAGTTAAAAAGTATACTGCCATAAGATAGAATCGCATGTTAGAACACTTTGATTTTCGTAACTGCATAACATAGAGATAATTTTGAAGTCAGTCGTCACTAGCAATCCTAATTTATACGTGACTCTGCCGCCAACAAATACAAGACACAAGCAACCCAAATAAACAAACTTTGATCATGAACATCTGATCATGTACTAAGCTTATGAAACTTCACAGCTCAGTACAAATGTTCATATACAGTGGCATTGATAAACAGCAACACAAAAGAATGCTTCCTTATTCCATCTGATCTAACCCCTGTACAATCCAGGTTCCCCTAATGCAGGCAAGAAGGTGGCTTCTGCGTCCCTCTCCACCTCCCATGCACATTCAAACATGACGACGACGACGCCAATCCTCCCGGCCCCACCAGCGTAATATTCTCCAACGCAATGTCATGGCACGGATTGCTCTCACTGCACTCCAACTTCACCACGTCCCTCTTACTACTAGTCCCCCAAATATTCCTATACGTCACGTTCCTGATCCGAATCCTCGACGACCCCTCGGACCCGCACAGGTTGAAGGGGCAGTACTGCTGGTTAATGAAGATCGGATTCTCCACCTCCTCCATCATTATGTTCTCGTACGTGATGTCGGAGGCGGACCCCCCTGCGGCCGTCGGATCAGGCCACGTCTTGATCTGGACGCCGTTCAGGGTGCCCCTGAACGTGCAGTTCACGACCGCGACGCCGGTTACCGCTTCCTCCTCCGTGTCGGACCTCCCCATGCTCCCGACACTGATGCCGTGGCCTGGCCCGCAGAGGACGTTGGAAATGTGGATGGCCCGGTTGCCGGGCCCGATGGAGATGCAGTCGTCGCCCGTGGCGATATCTGTATTGTGGATTTTGACGTCCCCAGAGTGGCTGACGTGGATCCCGTCGGTGTTGGGGCTGTCCGCGGGGGCGGAGATGGTTAGTCCCGTGAAGGTGAGGCGGTGGCAGGAGAAGGCGTTGATGTGGAAGTTCTTGCTGTTGATGGACTTTATGTTGCTGATTACTGAGTCGTTGATGAAATCCAGGCGGAGGGACTTGCGGCAAAATCAATTCAGTTAAACTGAACAAACTCATTGCGGTTAAATTGAATCAATGAGGAAGAGAGATGATGATGAACTTACGACAGGAAGAGGCTTGCACGAACCAGTTCGACAAGTGTTGTAAGGCCAAGCGGATGCACCTTGACCGTCCAGGACGCCGTGGCCATAGATCTTGAGTTTGTTGATATTGCGAAACGTAATCCAATGGTCAACGAAGAAGGAATCGGTCTCGGTTGAAGCCCTCAGCTCCCCGTTGATGACAAACTCCTTAGGACCTTTGCAGGGGCCTTTGAAGATGATCGACCCCAAATGGTACAATCCCGGAGGGACCAAGACTCTGCTTCTCCCCCTCCATCGGCACGATTCAATCCAAGCTTTCGTAAATGCCTATGGAAGAAGTTTTACCGTTTCCCAAAAACATGGAATCAAACAATGTGGGAATGTGAAGAGTTTTAGGCGTACCTTGGCGTCGTCGGTCTTGTTGTTGGCACGAGCCCTGTAATGCAGGACGTCGAAAACTTTGGTAGGACGGGCTGCGAATGGAAGTGAGAGGAGTGAGAGGGAGAGGATTTGGAGAAGTAATCTTGGAGTCATGGTGATTGCTGATAGCTATGGTGATTCTTAACGGGTCTTCAGGGCAGGATATGTATGTAAACATATATATATGAAAGTGGGAATCCTAACGGACATGGAGTTAAGAGAAACATTAAAACATAATGTATTATTTATGTCTTGTTTGTTTGTGTCTGTGTAGTTACCATCCCATTCCCAGCAAATTGAGTATTTCGTGTGATCGTGTCCTTTGATGAAGGAAATTGAAGGGTCAAAACAATAACTGTAATTCTCAGACATGGAAATACCAGATGCAGGCGACGCCACCTTCAGATAAGTGGGGGTAAATTGACCCCACTAAGGGAAAAAAAGAAGAATAGTTATATATTTTTATATTCCATAAAAAATATATATATTTTTATATTTTTATTTTAAGAATGACTGCTTTGACCCCATATAAATTCACAAGATTGTATTGACCCCCTTAAATTAAAATTAGTATAGTTAAAAAAAGTTCATGATTGAAAAATTAAAAATAAAAATCTATTTAATCATATTCTAAATATTAAAGAACTCTAAATAATATAAACTTTATAATTTTCTTTAATTTCAAAAAAGTTAGGGCTCTTAAGAAAACATGTGTTTGTAATTTGTAAACTCTAAAAATAAAATAAATAATTATCTTCAACAATTTTGGAATATTTGAAAAACTAATTTCTACTTAGAGAGAAGCAACTCAAGATATGTTTTTACATTCTGCTTATAAATTATTAGTTTTCTTTGAAGGTATTTAAAATTTTATTTTGTAATATTCTTAAACTAATATTTCACATACGAATAAAACTCTTTCGTAATTTCAAAAAGTTTTATAACTAAAAAATATATAATTACAAGGTAAATTTTCTCTTTCCTTGATATTTATAAATAAAGGTACATATAGAATATTCTATGTGCGATTAATAACAAAATTCATACACAAAATTATAATAATTTATAATAATATTTGATGTGCACCAAAAAAGTGACAACACCGAATTTATAAAGTTCGTGAAGAACAATGGATTAAAGTTACCTGTAACAACCCGAAAACCCGCCTGTCGATATTGTCAACTTTGGGCAATCCGGATACCCCGGCATTCCCTCACGGTTTTGTTCTTCCCGACTGATGCCCAACCCAGGAAAAGGCCTCAACAGGGAAGAGGTATCCACCCCCTTATAAGGCAGGTTTTGTTCTCCTCTTCTTCCGATGTGGGACAGGCACTTTTAGCCTTACAGTCCACCCCCCCATAAGGGCCCAGCGTCCTCGCTGGCACACCGGACCGGGCCCCGGCTCTGATACCATTTGTAACAGCCCGAAAACCCGCCTGTCGATATTGTCCGCTTTGGGCAATCCGGATACCCCGGCCTTCCCTCACGGTTT
>JBBMKE010000011.1:11574403-11611619 GCA_037834125.1 Lippia alba | reverse complement strand
TAAACAAATGGACTCTCAACAGATCTAATAGACTCCCCAAGGTATTGGACTCTATCAGGTATGCGCTGACGATGCTCCAGTCACGAGCCGCAAAGCATTCCAAGACTTCCTAACACGAACGCGAACCTCCACCTTCCTGCTACTCTTCCTTGGGCTGCGATTACTTTGGTATTGCCCAGGCATGTTATCTTAACTCGATCTCCAACATCTTGCTCCAGTGGGCTTCTTGGACCATTGCTAGCGGATTGGACCATAGCTAAAATTATAGCACATCAATATTTATATTATTATAATACTTAAATCATATTAAATACACAAAAATATTTCAAAGTATTTCAGGTAAATTAGTAACTTAATAAAATTAAAAGTGATTATCCACTTTTGTTTTCACTTATTATTTTTCTGCTTATTATTATTATTTTTTTCAATCAAATCTTTTACAGTTTTACTACGTCAATATTTTTTACAACTTTCATGGTTGTTTTAATTTTATTTATGGAGTAGAGTTTGTAAAATATATAGTACTAATAAAAATATCGTAGAAGATAATTATAAAATGAATATTTTAAATAAATATTATATTTTTAATAATATATTTTTTATTAAAAGTTAAATTTTGAAAATAATTTAAAATAAATATTTTGAATAAAATATTTTATTTTTTAATAATATATATTTTTTATTAGTAATAAATTATTTTGAGTCCACCTTCAGACAATTCTGGAGTTGTCCGCTTGAGTGTACTGTTTAATTTCATTACAAACAAGGGAGTGTTGCAAGAATTAACTGCATTCCTCACCTTTGCATTAATATTAACTTCATATTTATAAAACAACTGTATATGTTATTTGTCCACATCAATATTGAAAACATGAGGCTGTTTCAATGATCTGATGCGCGTCTGGAAGTGTTTGATGATATACTTTTACTACGAAATGAGGTTATATTATGACAAAATGTCCAGGTTTTTTATTATTTACAAAATTTTAGAAGTATATTACTAGAAATAAAATCATTATTTATATATTATATTTATATTATTTACAAAATCTCTTACTTATACATTGTTTATTTTCATGTAAAAATTACGTTCTATAAATTCTCAAAACATTTTATAAGCTTTTAAATCATATATATGTATATATTGACATTAATATAGGTTTGTCCCAGCTGGGGACAAATTGACGGGGAATATTTACAAATGCAGAGCACACGTGTGGCAGTGATTTCCTCTCTTCCTTAAAAACGCCGAACTCAGCTCCAATCTCCATAGAAATAGAGCGACAAAAATGCAACCAACGCAACGGGGAGGGGCCATAATTCACCCGAGAGAGAGAGAGAGAGAGAGAGAGAGAGAATCTCATCATCACTAAGAAAATTCTATCAGGTACGACGCTTCCTACATGCATATACATGATGCCAATGACAACGTTGTAGGGGTCGAATATGTTGGAATTTCTTTTTTTCGAAAGAAATTGCATGAATTAGGTTGATTGCAATCGATTTATGGGTTGAATTGTCGGCATTTTGTTTGTTTGTCGGAATTCTAGCTAAAAAATTCGATCTTTTTTAGGTATTTTGGTGGGATCTGATTGAAATTGATGTGGGATTTTGTGTTTGATTTATGGTTATTCCATCTAATTTCGATTTGTTTGGAGATGCTGTTTGTGGAGGATTTTGATGATGCTTCATTTTGAAATGTTGCTGGTTATTTCAAGAAATTTTATGTTCTAATTGTCTTGTCTTTTGGATTTAGCTGCTGCAACTCAAGAAACTTGGATAATGCCCATTTGTTAGTTCGAATGTTGGATGAAACTACAAAAATACTAAGATTGAAGCACTCTTTGCTCATTGGAATTAGTGTTTCAGCTACATTAATCTTGTCAAGCTAGAAATGCAGAACCTGGAACTAATTCTATATCGTGCAGCGTTGTCGTCTCTGTCAGTTGAATGTATCCAGAAGACAGAGAAGATGATTGTTGTTTATGGCAATTCACACTAGTAAATAACTCTCTGACTCATTCTGTGTGATTGATGCAGAGTAAAGCTAAACATAGGTATGTTGATATATAGCTCGTAACGTTTTAAGATGGCTGATTCCGTAATGCCAATGTTAAGAGGGTTTGGTGTATTGTTTTGCAGCAATTGCATTGGGTGAGATTGGTGTGCATGCTCCAGAAAGAGTAGCAAATCGAAAGAGTTTATGGCTTCCCCCTTGAACCGCCACATGCGGTCAGGTTCATCATCAGGCATGAGGAAACCACAGAACGCCAAAGCAGCAGCCCAAAGGCTTGCTCGGGTTATGGCTCATCAACCGGCTGATGATGAGGAAGAAGAGGACGATCTTTTATATGATTTTGATGCTTCTGTTCCTTCAAAAGGGATAGGACTTGCAGGTGGAAGACAAAATAGAAACCGGTCTCCAATGGTAAGAAGCTTGCATTAACATGTGGTTTCCATAATAGTAGGTGGTAATAATATGTCGGGACATAAGGGACAAGCAATTTGGTGGTAAGCTTCTGCACTTTAAATCGACAGTTCGTCTGAGTCCAAGAGGGGTAGTTCTTGTAATTTTAAAATATTACACTTTACCTATAATGTTTTCATTTTCATAGGAGCGGTTCTTGTAATTTTAAAATTGTTTGTTAGATCTATACCCCCTCCGAGATAGCAATACTACAGTTGGTACCTGCAAGTTTGAAGAGAATTCGAACCGCATATTTCTTTTAAAATTACACATACCAGCAATTAAGTAAATGAACAAAAAATATATTCCCATGATTACAATCTCTGAATCTCTTACGTTATTTCTAGTCAGTTCGTAGCTCAGTAGACAATCCAACGCCGGCACGTCCAGCATTAGTTGCTAGACCATCTCCAACTGTTCTGGAACAGCCAAAATCAGCCCGTTCAGCAGCAACACCTCTTCTCCGCCCAGCTCAGCCCAAGCCTCCTGTAGAACAGCCACAGCCACAGCCACAGCCACGACCACCACCGCGACTGCCTTCTCTTCGTTCCTCTCCACCAATTATGGACTCTGCTGAAGAATCACAACCGCCATCTGCACGATCTACTGCCTCCACGAAATCACCATCCTATGCTAGTTCATCAGAACAACCGTTGTCCGCACGTTCCGCTGCAATTGGAAGGCCAAATTTGAGGGTGAAAACAAATTCCATACCGCCAAGTGCACCTCAGTCGGCTAAACCGGCACCCTCTGGAACTGCAGCCGAGTTTCAAACTGATAAAACAAAGGATAAAAGGTACAGGTATAAGTTTTCTTTATTTTTGTATTGAATTGAATATAGTTATATTTACTTGACCTGTGGATCTCCAGGTTATCACTTGATTTTGGAACTTTTAAATATAAAGATACCACTGGCCAGCAGTCCTCGTCGGCTCTACAAGATGAGGTGAAATAGAGAATATTAAGGAAGGAAAAACTTTCATCCCCTTTTAACAATTTCACCATTTGAAAGGGGTCTTTTTGATTTGCAGCTTGATATGCTTCAAGAAGAAAATGACACTTTATTGGAAAAGGTGATTTTATCTTTTAATTATTGGAATTCCACCTTTGAAAGAGTGAAAAGCGGAACCAATCAATTGTTGGATCATTTGCATGGAGGATCTAAAATGCTACTCTATGTTTCAGCTCCGGCTTGCAGAAGAACGGTGTGAGGAGTCAGAATCAAGAACTAGGCAGCTCGAAAAACAGGTAATCCTTGTAAATATATTATACCTCTTCTTGATGTAAAATCTGCCACCTGTTATAATCTACTGTTTCTACATTTGTAGAGAATTATAATTTTGTGTATTGAATTATTTTGTTCTTATGTTAGATTGCTTCTCTAGGAGAAGGCGTATCTTTAGAAGCTCGGCTTTTAAGCAGGAAGGAAGCAGACCTTCAAAAACGAGAGGTATGCAGAATAACGTGCTATGCTGTTTTTACTGCCAACTCGAGTGCTATGTGCATGTTTTATAATTTATTTATTATTTTCTGTTATCAGGCTGCTCTAAAAATGGCAACGGAGACCTATGGTGGAAGTGGCGAGGAGCTTACAGCCCTTCGAATGGAAGCCGAGGTACTCACAATCATATCAGCTTTCTTGCAAGTTTTATTTTAGTGTGAAGAATTTTTTTCAAAAAGAGTAGTACTCCTCCTCTAAATGTGATTAATATATGATTTTTCTTCTTAAAGGTTGCACGAGATGAAGCTGCATCAAATTTGGAGCTGCTCCATGAAGTCGAGCATGAAGCTAAATCACTACGGACAATGACGCAAAGAATGATACTGAGTCATGATGAGATGGTATCTATTAGTTAAAACCAGATCATCTCTTTTAACCCGTTCCCTTTGTTTTGTCTATACTTATTTGATTGACAGTCTCACACTTTAGGAAGAGGTTGTACTGAAGAGGTGTTGGCTTGCTCATTGCTGGAGTTTATGTGTTAAACATGGTAATTATTTACTTACATCGAATTAATTTAGAGAAGGAATTATCAGTATTATCAATCTTTTTTTAAAAAAAAATATATTGTAGGTATCCATGCTGAGATATCTGGATCCAGAAATGAATATTGGTCATCTCTTTCTTCGCGTCCTGTTGAAGTTATACTGGCTGCAGGACGTAAAGCAAAGGATGAAAATTCATCAGGTGTGTTCTTTTTCATTTTAGATAAATGCAAAGATGTTTATCAATCATTTATTTTGGCTCTTTTTTTCTTTTTTTTTTCTGGTGTCATTCAGTTAACAATGATTTGGAAGAAAGGGAGGAAGTTCTTCACAACAAGGATCGAGCTTCGAATAAACCCAATGTCGAAAGCATGCTTTTGGTAGAAAAGGGGCTTAGGGAACTCAGCTCACTTAAGGTTCTGGTCCATATCCTCTTTCTTGATTGACTCGTTTTCAATTAGGGATAATTACATCAACTTACGATGAGGTTTGGCCTAATTACTCATAATTACACAAACTTCCCTTGAGGTTTGAGAAACTATAGAAACTTCCCCATCAAAGAATTTACAATTCATCAAGATTAGTGAACTTTGATAGCCATATGAGTACCCTAGTTTGCCCATAAAGGTACCGGTCAACAGTAGACTTTAAATTCTTACACTCATAGGCTGAAGCTCAGGGTATGCGAGGGGATGTTTTTGTGAATTATCAAGTCTCAGAAGAAGTTTATGTAATTAAGCCAAACTTGCAGATCGAGCAGTGTAATTTTCCCTTTCAATTATTTTGTGAATGAAGATACTTTTGTTCTTTTTCCTATTGCTTATGTTCAACTTATATTCATGTTTCTATTAAAGGTAGAGGAGGCAATAGCCATATCAATGGCCCAAAAACGTCGCCTGAATGTTGTAAAATCTAATGGACCAGGTACGAGTTTCACTACTAGAAAACATGCATTTAGCAACCGAATTGCAAATTTTTGGTTGCTAAATCAATGTTTTCTAGTATTGTTTGTTTCGTATGATTCTTTTCCTTGTTTCTTTAGTTTGATTTCTTTGACGGCGTCTTTTAATTCAACGATTGTAGATGAACTGAAGATGCCAGTCGATGGCCTCAATTTTCCAGAAGCATTTGGTAAGCTTTTTGTGCACGTTTATTGTTGTTATACCTTGTTGAGGGTTAAATGCCTATAATCTAAATTTCTTATTTATTTATTGGCTTCAGAATTGAGTCAAGAGGAGTCTGATGAGGTGCTTCTTAAGCAGGTAAGTAGGCTACTTTGCTGCCATATTTTGTTTCTATAAAACTCGATTTGTTGATATATTCTTGTTACATTTTTTATTTGGTGCTAAACTTTCAGGCTTGGCTAATGTATTTCTGGAGAAAAGCAAAAAATCAAGGGTTGGAACTTGACATTGCAGAGGAAAGACTGCAGTTCTGGATCAAGCAAGGGGATAAACAACCGTCTTCCCACGATGCAGTAGACGGTATTCTCTCTCGCTCTCGTCTCTCTTAAATTTAATATATGAAGCACAAATTTGTCGTCTACAGAGAAGCAACAATACATTTTATCTATGAAATTTTTTTTCAAGAATTTGACTGTCATACATGCATAATCATCACTTTTACATGATGCAATAATTTAAGGGTGATTTGCATCTGACTACCCTGAGGTCCGGTGTATTTATACAGGCATTAGAAACAACGATACAACCCTACGACCCTCAGGTTTCAGTTTTTATGCAACAACATCCCTTGGTTAGGATACCATTGTTGTTTTGCAATTTGCGTGAGTAATGTTTTTGCACCGAAAATGAAATGTGAAGGACTTCAATGCTATTAATAATGCCTAAGGGATTATTTTGTAATTACCCCAAACTACTCCAGGGTTAGTAGATGTAATTCGCCATCATTTTGAATCAAATCTAACATTCATACGCACTTGACAGTCGAACGCGGCCTGATTGAGCTTCGGAAGTTAGGGATCGAGACCAAGTTGTGGGAAGAGTGCCGGAGATTGGTCGATCAAGATTCAACTGAGAAAACATTGTTAGAAACTGAATATCAAATTTTGGGCTGAGGTTCTTTTCTTCCCTTTGTGTCATGATTTTCTTGCAGGTGCCCAATTAATCTTTTCTTGTTACAATGTTGCTTAGTACTTTGGAGTTTGGATGAATCATTTGTTCAAATTTGTCTGTTTTAGGTAACTATGTATTCAAATTCTCATAAAGGAACTTTGACAACAACTTACAATGCAAACTTATATTCCTCGATCGCATGTACAATTTTTCTTTTTTTGTTTTTGTCATTTTAAAAAGATGATCAATGCTCATTTTTCGACTATCCCCAATAAGACTCGAATCCGTCATCTATCAGTTAACAGGTATATATGCTTTACCAGTTAATTTATGTGTTCGTCTTTAATTACATGTACAAATTGACTATTGGATTTTATTTTATTTTATTTATCTATTTTTCATTTCAAAAGTCTTGAAAAATTAAGGGGATTAATCAACTACTTGCCCCACAAGGAACATTTACTTAACCTTAGTGTGTGAACTTGAATTTTGTGTTGCCAATTATTAATTGACCATAAATTAATTCAATTTCGGCTACTTGTGTCCTACAATTGAGCTTTGACCATGTGATTTGACGACTTCGTATGTATCTTTGAAGGTTGTATTAATTCGTGCACATTTAAATTATAATTGATCATTTATTGAAAAATCGTCAATACATATTGCGCACGCAGCGCGATTAGTTTTTCCTGATAGGCTTCTTAGTAAACTATATTCTATTGTACTACCAAGTCCTATCACAAATTAATCAGTAACAATGTTTTTGGTTATGATATGTCATGCGCTCAATCATATCGAATAGCTATCACTTTTTTTTTTGGGTGAATATATCGAATAACTATCACTTGGAATATTTAAAAATAATTTATATTATTGTATGCATATTATGTTATAAAAAAACTAGCTATCACGTGGAATATTTAAAAATAATTTGCGTTATTATATTCATGTTATATTATAAAAAATTTGTGCATCCTAAATTACTGGCTTCGAACCGATTTGCAATAAATTTCAAACAGTTGTCGCGTAAGTAGCATAAACTTATAAATACCATATGAATTTTTCTTTCTGATTTATATTAAAGTTTTTATTATTTGTATGATAAGTTTACGAAAAACCATTTTTATAAGTTAAATAAAACATTATCTAGCTAAGAAAAGAGTTTAGATTGTTATTTAGTTATCCATGCTCTTTAGTTTGTTATATATTTAATACAATATACATTTTATATATATATAATTTGGATATCCAGGATTCCTGGAGATGATCAATATTAATGATCCCATCATTAGCAACAAAGTAACCATATTTACATATATTAAAAGAGATTAAGTTGACTAATTAAGTGGCAAAATGAAGTAAAGTATGCTTTTAAATTTAAATAAACTATGTTTTATGGCAACGTCTGGGGGAAAGAGCAATCATAGCCATGTATAAGCTTTCGCCTAATTAAGTAATTATATAATGAAGTTAAAACTATCAAGTTGTTTCAAATCCTGGCAATTTTTAATTAAAGTTCGTAATCAGGGTTGTTGACCAGTTGACACATTCTTGTACACTCGAAGGATGGAAGAGTTCGTCGAAGAAGACACAATATTTAATTAAATAAACTATAGTATATATTGAATTTTATATTAATTTCTAATGTTTACGGAAAGATATTGTGCATTTCCAAATATAATGTTTAAGTAATTAATAAGTTTTGACAAATATTTTTCGATTAATTTTTTCTCCCGCTGCACAAAATTAAAAACCCAAAGTTTCTAAGTAATTAGTAAACCATCTGCAAATTGTGAGGTGAAGTCAATATCCACCACATGATCATAAACAAAACATCTTCATAAATAATTCCAGATGTATGGTATTTTCGTGGTTTCTAGAAAATGTGGAAAAAATTTAATCAATACAATATACATTATTATTTAACAATGAACTTACCCATCAAATAATAGTTTCTAGTTTCCCTTTTTGTGTATTTTTATTGACCGAATTGTTTTTATTAGTCATTGGATTATGTCTAATCCAACTAATTATTTAAACAATTTTATTATATTTATTATTTAATTAATCTATTTATTCAGAAATATTTGACATTGATTTCACGAAAGAAATAAAATATCTTTTTATTATATCAATTTAATCGAAATGAATTCGGGTAGCTGCATGATATTATGGCTTTTCTTTTCCTTAATCCAAGGTCCAACCACGAGTTTAGCTAAGGGATGTTTGGCGGAAACTTCGAATTTAAGTGTGACAGCAACTTGAAAGTAGGCATGGTCTAGGACAAAAATCAAGTTGCCAAACAGGTCATTGGTCATGCACGAATCTAAATATTCAATTGAAAGGTGTCCCCCCACCAACAAGCGGTGGGCATAGGCCCACGGAGACACTTTCAATTCCAAAGTAGAGATGTTTTCAAATTAATCAATATATGCATAATTATTTTTTGTACGTAATTAATATATTTTATATGAACGTTATACGTGATTAATGTATTTTTGTTGGGATTATGTGTAATCAAAAAATTTTCAATAGGGTATAATTATATTTATATTTAAATATGGGAAACCACTTATATCCATTATTCCATTTAAGTCGAGGTTAGATGGAAATATTTTTTTTCTCACATACCCTGAGAGAAAAAAAATTTAATCTAATATAGCATGTGTTATCATAGTAATGAAATTGAATTAAATGTTACACAATAAGTATTACTGGCCAATTAGAGTAGTTAAAAATTGGACTGTAACACTAAACATAATGTAAATTTTTGAGGAAAGAATACTTTGTAATTAGAGAAAAAAAATGTTGTAACTTTTGTTTACCTCAACAAAATTTATACAAGTAAATCAAATTTTATGATATCTTAGAATAACCATCTCTTAAATATATTTTGTTGTACAAATTCATTTAGATAGAATAGTCCTCTCATAGAATAATACTAACAAACAAGTACTTTAATCCGTATACGTATAAATCAAATAAATAAATTTAAAAAAATTTACATTTTCAAAATTTAAGCGATAATATACACAATAATGTTAAAAGTTATGAAAACTTCTTTAATTGTGTTGTCGCTGGTCTAGAGATATAATATAATTGAATATAGTAAAATACTTGTTGGAAAATAACAACATTTTTGATAAGATAATACTTGTGCTGATACCTTATCCAAAATGGGTGATGATATGAATTTCAAATTCATACACAAACTCCCACTGAACTTAAGAAACAGATTTCCATCAATAAATGTGCTAAACATTGGATTTGACCCTCTCTTAACCCAAAAAAAAAAAAAAGTTTTTTAAAAGAAATGCTGATTTATTTTTCTTCTAAATAATTAATAGCAAATTTCCATAAAACATAAAGAGAAATTGTGAAATTTCGCGGGAGGTGCAATGGAGAAGCCTCGTTTGACTAAATCTTTACGTACATTCAACGGTCAACTTATTTTAACTGTCAAGCCGTACCAAAAGTCCAAATTCCCAAATCATATAAATTCAGCATCACTTCCTCCAATTATCATATCAATCAACAACACACACACCAACAGCAAAATCAGCTTGAAAAGTTATATCCTTGCCTCTAAAGAAAAGAGAAGAGAAGAAAGATGGGTGGTGGCAATCGGGCCGGGCCTGTGAAGGTGGTGATAATCAACACCCAGTACGTTGAAACTGATGCAGTCACCTTCAAATCTGTTGTTCAAAACCTCACCGGAAAAGACTCCACGGCGGCGGAGACGGCCCACAAGCCGCCGAGGTTTCGAGCCGGAGATAAAGTTCCGGCGAGCAAGACTGCACCCGTTTTCGAGCGTGGGATGTCGTTCAGAGATTTTGATAGGATGCTTAAGGAGTTGCCTCCGCTCGAAGAACTATACAGCCTTCACACGGATAATTAATATCAAGTTCATTCTATCGATGATATCTGCATGCTCAGAAACTACAATACGAAATCACTGAGTAATCTAGCATATATTATCCACATATTGCTCGGTGATAGATAGATGTATATATATTGTGTATGAATGTATATATTTTCCAGCTAATAGATTTGTTGATTCTTTAATTTTGTTGGCTTTTGAGTAATATATATATGAATTTCTTTCTTTGATTTCTTTTCCTTTTCTTGGAAGAGTATTATTATTATTATTATTATTATTATTATTATTATTATTATTGGTAATGGAACAAAGCAGCTGATTAACCAGCTTCACTTAGAACCACACTAAGAAGATCCTCTGGTGGATCCGACCACACCTCGACTTGATTAACATAATGGCCCTTCTTTGCCAACAGGTCGGCACAACTATTGAGCTCGCGATTGACATGTCTAATCATAATTTCCCAAGGTTTGCGCATGAAATCCTTGTAGTCAGCAATTATATTGGCAAGTTGGTGTTCGTCTTGGAAGAGTATTATCTGTTGATTCATTTATAAGGATCAAAAGAGGGGGAATTATTTTTATCTGAAGAAGAAAAGGAAAAAGTTACCTTTGTAGTTATATTAAGTTAGTCATATATAATGGCTGTCAACAAAGAACTATAGTTGAATCTGATTCACTTACTATTGTTACTCTCCTTTAAGTCATCGGACATTGAGGAACGTCCTCTTTGGATTATCATTGAAGATTGTGACAAGATTATTAGTAACTCCTGGATATATGAGATTATTCACATTAAAAGGAACTGACAATGTGCGTGCTGATGCAATGATCCATCGAGAATACACAATTAGGGGTATTATGATTTTTGATTCGTTGGACAGTGATCTAGATGTACGGCTAGGTGAAGATCTAAATGTCTTGAATTAGTATTTTATAATCTTTTGTACCAAAAATATATTTATTACCCGAGGAAAATTTATATAGTGCTTTTGTGTATTAGTTTAGTTACACTTCACAGTAATTTCTTAATTTGAAAGATTAATAAATTTAAATGTAATTGTTCTCGATAAATAAATATAAACCAGTAAAACTTGTATGCAGACTTATGGTAAAATTTACACATCTTATTTGATAGGATAAATTCGTAGCGTATTAATTACTTATTAAATAATTGTAATTTAGACAGTTTTCCAACAGGTAACTAGAGGGCATTTCTGAATTGATTTGTCAATTAAAGTGTCCAAGTTTAAGAATATTATCCAATCAAGTCCAGTTTTGCATGGCCTGATAAAAGGCCCAATCATACATGAAGTTTAGTTATAATATTATCGGATAACAAAAGTTGGATCAAAATTAATAGCGGCCTAATAATTCGAGATAGGAGACTAGTTGGATCAAATAGTTTAATTCATAAATATACATTTTCACTTTTATAATTATAAATAAATTATAAAAACCCCTCTGTTATAGCAAGACTAGGTAATGAATATGTTTGTAATCTATTAACATTTCATAATAGATGAAAATGAAAAAATAATACGTCGTCTATACGTAATTATTCATAACAACAAACAGTTTAAATGTCATCCACCCTAAATAAAATGCATTCTCTATTAGTTATCAATCGACTACTCTTATAATTTATACAAAATATACAATATAAAACCTTAACTTCATTTTAACTATCGTAAATCTTACTTCACAGATTTTAACGGTAAATATTATAAATGTGTGAATATTAAACCAGTAAAAGTGAAATAGAAAAATACACACCGGCCTTTTCATACAAACATATACATTAACTGGAAACCTAATATATGTAGAAACAATTTCTCATAAATCCGCCACTAAATCCTCTTTAAACATTAATTAACACTACTAATTACAACCAAATCACTCATAGAGTCAAATACAAAAATAAATGATCTCTTAATTAAGGTAATTAATTAATACCACTTTTCTTGGCAGTCTAACTTCTCAATTTCTTCTTTTGGTTGAGGAAGATTACAATATGGTGGTTCTATACAGTTGGGAGTGGATTGGTTATTTGCATCAAAACCTAATTAATTAGTCATATTGCAGCATGAGATCAGCCTAAACCTACTCTTTAAGTACTGTTATGGTTAGGTTTTCATTGGCAGCTTACACTCCCATAAGACTTGAACACCTCCATGTCAAGTACAAAAACTGATTCACCCTCCACAACCAAGTGGATACACCAAATATATGTCTAAATATTTTTTAATTTTAGGGTTAATATCTACCTAATTTATCAAATGAGGGGCATCTAATACGAGACACACGACGCTACGCGATATCTGTTGTGACAACAATAGTCGCAAGATACTCTATGAGTGCATGATGATCGATATCCGATACTAGAGACACAACGATACACAATATATGTCCGACATCAATTACCTTGACACTGCATGATGATCATATTTAGAATACAGTAGGTTGATGTTGTATATTAGCTTCGTTTTACCTTTAATTTCATAAAATACATCAAGACTGATGTTTACTGATTAATGTACCATAAAAATGAAAACAACCCTCTTATTTGCCCTCCCTAAATTATACAAATCTCGTATACTTACTCAAAGCCTAAGTAATATTTGATCAATCGAATGATTAATTATATACAAATATGTTAGTGAAAATTGAGCAAATTAAATGGGTCAATTGCACATCCGTCAACTGTATGCAATTGCGTTGTCGACGATAAGTGTAAAATATTGATGGCGCGTGTAAATTGTAGAGATTCATTTGATTTAAAACGTTAGATAAATTATTGCATTGATTAAACTGTTAATAAAAGTCACTTCAAATAAGACTTTAGACAAAAATTATAAATTACTCAAAACAAATTCTGCTATGGGTGTGCCGGAAAAGCACACTTTGTTTGTTCTAAATAAGAATGGCAATAATTTTGTCCAACAACTTATATAGAAGTTATTTCATTTTTAATGCTAAATGACTTTCGGTTGCAAGGTCGGTTGTAATGTTGTGAGCTTGTGAATAAAGCACTTAATTAATTACATTTCATGATGCATGGTGAATTCTTTTTTGGTTTAATTAAACGGTTCAAAATTGGAAAAAGGGCACTTAACATGACTAATTAATATCGTATTCATTTTAAGTTATTATTAAGAAAATAAGTAAATATATATACTAATTCTTGAAGAACTGGCTAATTGGATAAAAGCATGTAACGTGATAAATATCGAGATTTAAATTTCTTACTGTTCTAGGATGATATTCAGAATGTTGGGTTATCCAATTCAACTAATTTAATATCTCAACAATAGGCGAAACCCACGTGGTTAGTTTTCAAAACTTGTATTAAATAAAGATTGGATATAAGTGTAGTGATCAACTCGATCACTTGCAGGTTAACGTTCAGTCATAACTATATGCTATAAATATTATTATATAGTTTTGAAAAAAGGACCAAAATATGAATTGGGTTAAACACAATTATCCCGATCTTTAGCCGTTTTTGCACTTTCCCCCTATCCTTTTATTTTTGGCACTAAACCCCTTAACCTTTGCAATTCTTAACACTTAGCCTCTTTTTCACACTTCCGGCGGAATATTCGCGGAATATTCCGATCATGCGCCCTCACGTGAATTAAGTGTGATTTTTAAAGGGGTATTTTAGTCCATTCAAGTGCCCATCTTTCTTTCTTCCTTCCTTTTCTCTCTCTTTCTTCCTTCTTTTTCTCTCTCTTTTCTCTTTCAGCCATGGATGCCGGCAACCTTACCACGACTTCTTCTTCTTCTTCTTCATGGAACAACTATGAGCAGCAACAATTGGCGAACAGGGCAAGGCAGCAACAGCATGTCCATTCCGGCAAGGGGAACTTTCACCCTTCAATCCTCTTACGAATAGAATCGCAAGCCAAAAACATCACAAACGACCAATACACAAATTAGGACAAATTATACATCCAATGACATTTACAAACAAACAATTAAACTCATATTTACAATTTATGCTAAAATTGGAGAAAGATGGGTATTACAATGGAAAGAAAAATAACGGCTAGAAAGAATTGAGCGCCGAAAAAGACTGGTAAAAGGGGTGACCGACGGTTGAGGCACATACCGGTGGCGATTTAAGGTTGTTGGCGGAGGAGATGGTGATCGTTGTTGTTGGAGCTAGACGGGAGAAGGAACTGGGCTATAGTGAGCTGACAAAGGCGGGGACTGAGAACGGCGATTGAAAGAGAAAGAGAGATGGTGGTTGTGGTTTAGCGGTGGAGCTGTCGGAAATTGCTAAGGCTGCCGGCATCCATGGCTGAAAAGGGAAAAAAGAGAGAAAGGGAAGGAAGAAAGATGGGCACTTGAATAGACTGAAATGCCCCTTTAAAAATCACTCCTAATTCACGTGAGGGCGCATGATCGGAATATTCCGCGAATATTCTACCGAAAGTGTGAAAAAGGAGTTAAGTGTTAAGATTTGCAAAGGTTAAGGGGTTTAGTGTCAAAAATAAAAGGATAAGGGGGAAAGTGCAAAAATGGCAAAAGGTTGGGGGGCAATTGTGTTTAACCCATATAAATTATAAATATTTATAACGGTATCATTTTCATGTTGCGTTGAATAGATAAAGATCGAAATACGATTCTATAATGATAATAACATCAATAATTGACCCGATTTCTATGAACTCATATGATCCAGTTCATACTTCATATATACGCAGTTGACGAGGTCAAACTATATCAGCGGTGGAGAAGGCAACATGAGCACTGAACCCATTCTACCTCAGCGTCGTGTAGGATGAACCTGAAAGAGGATCAAAGTTTGAATATATTATATTAACAATATATCATCACTTGTATAACTAAACGACGATATCAGACACTTATTCGAGATGATTAATCGAGCATACTTCCTTAATTTAATTTGTTTAATATTACGAATCAATGACGATTCTGTCAAAGAGCAAGAAAACGTATATATATATACACGTAAGTGCAAGTAAAGAAAGAAAAAAGGAAGAAATTAACATAGGTGGGCAAGTGAAGAGATGAATCTCATGCTATGTTTCTTTGGTTAAGTAACTTGAAATGGGAAATATGCTTATTATGGTGATGCAACAAGCTGCCCCGGCCCGACATGAACTTAGTTTCTCTTAACGTTTTTACATTTTGTTTCTACCCATATTTTAGTTTCTAAACACAAGAAATGGATTTTATGCATGCAATAATTAACATTTCTTTTGTTGGTTCATATTCATATCTCTCTTTTTCCTAATTTATGTATCTCCATTGTACACTTTCTACGTTGACATCATCTAAAGAGAGACGATAAAGGTCATGCAATAATCATTATCTATTAGAGGTTGAGATGGGAAACTCTGGGTCATGGTGTCGGGGTAATGATGAAAAACGACCTAGCTACATGGTTATTTTTGACCATTTTGTATGCTAAATTGCTAATAAATATGAACTTTAGTCCTCTTGCATTACAAGATTTAATTAGATGCTGAATGGACGTCCGATTATACCGCATTAGAATTAGATCTTTCTCAAATAAAGAAATGTGTTTGTTTAGCTACAAGATAGCAAATGGCTTTGGAGACCAAGCTCTCATCCGGTGTGTATTGATATCGGTCAAGCCAGCATGAAATTAAGAATTAAATAGATGTATAAGGATTAAGTTTAAAATTGAGTATTCCACGGAATTTTTAGAGATTAATTACAATGTTGAGATAAGTTAAGTGTAATATGTGTAACTTATTTGATATTATTTCTAAATATATCGATATTTTGTTATATCATATTATGTTGGACACTATTTAATTAAGTAAAAAGTTTAAATGAAAACTCGAGCTATATTATTTATATGTTGCATAAATTACATTTTTGAGTGTGTGTTGATACCATAACATGATAAAAGAGAGAGGTATTGAACCGTTTGAGATATCGTCACGTGACATGTATAATTTACGTTATATTATAAATTTCAAGAAATATATTTAACCTACTTTGTGATTCTATGAATCAAAAATGGGGACAAGCCATAAAACACATTTATAATTTCTCATTAAAAAAGGAAGTTGAATTTGACTTCAGTTTCCTCTTCTCTATTACAATTGAAATTGAATCAATTAAAATGAGTACATAAAAAAGAAGAAGAAGAAAAACTTATCTTCATAGTGTTGTATCTATTGTAACATTTTTTTGGGATAAAAATAAATAAACAAAAACCTACGGATATAATTCATTCTAATTTTACTGAAAAATATTTTAAAACAATTAAATAATATTTGACTCCGAAGTGCTCTTGATTCCATTTGAAGTTCAATGATAACTAGTACCATTCTTTCATTATTCATGATTGATAGTCTATGAATGATTACACTATTTTCCCACACCCCCTAATACATTTTTATTCCCTGTCCGATTATTCCAATGATGATGTTTTTTAATAGTGGGATTATAAAAAAAAGGAAATTAAAGAAAAGGGGCACAAAAGCAAATATAGTCCAAACTACAAACCAAAAATATGATAATGATAATGCTGGGGCATTACACTACACTCATCATAATTGGCGCGTACTGATATTTCCTCTTTGCAATTTTCGCCCCCTATTTTTAATTAATTTATTTTTGACCCATGATTCTTTCCGGCTCACCTACTCTACCCCTTTGCTTCTTTCCATTGTTTTCCTCGTCAATAAGGCATAAGCAAAATATCCAAATCAACAAATGAGAATAATATTAATAATTTCCGAGGTAAAAAGTTTAATTTTAATTAATTAAAAAAAGAGAGGAACAAGGATAAAATTCAAAATTGCTACCTTTTATTTTTTCAGAAATATATTTTATTTACACTCAAATTTTCAAATATATATTTTGTTTGTTTCGATAAACAAACCAACGAATAAAGATTTCAAAATATTATTTTATTATATTATATTGTATCAGACATTCATATTAAATACGACATCTGATACTTTTCACATGAATATTTTTAAAAAAAAGATATTTGTATCATTGTATTTCCGTATTTTTTCTCCGGGGAACTCTGTATCCTAATGTGATATATGTATACGTATGTCATATATAGCAAAAAAAAAAAAAAAGAAGCAAATAATGAATTCTTTAATTAATTAGAAATTATGGAGAATTGCAAGAAATTAATTATTTTTGAGGTAAAAATCAATGAATATTGTAAATTAATATAATATATACACACACACATAAACTAGATATATATATCGATTCACACACGCAAAAGAACACAGATATCAACAGAGAAAGTTCTGATCTGGTTCCATCCCTTCTACAGACCTCGACATCGATTCTCTCTCTGAACACGTATACATATAAATTTATGTGTACGTATACACCCCGGGGTCGTCCGTACGTTTACTCTTCCCTCGGATAATTTCAACCGGCTGTTCTTTGTCGATTCGAAGATTTCATTTCAAGGTTCAGTTCCCTTAAATCCGATTTCTTTTTCCATTTTCTCTGGTGGGTTTTCTGTTTTCTTGAGTGTAATTTAATGGGCATCTCTGTATTCTCAGGAAACTGATGATTATTGCCTCGTTTATTGTTAAGGATGTCTCGATGTGTCTCTGCTGCAGATTCTCATCAGTCTTGTTATGGAAATGGTGAAAAGTGTGTTGCTTTGTAGTGAAATTGTGTTAAAATTGTGAAGATTTTGGAACTTTGAAGCCTTTTTGGAAGAGGGGGATTGAGAATTGAGGGTGGTTTTTGTTTTATGGGGAATATTTTTGTGCGGAGGCGGCAGGTGGTGGATGAGAAGTACACTAGGCCTCAAGGGTTGTACCAGCACAAAGATGTGGATCATAAGAAGCTGAGGAAGCTGATTCTTGACAAAAAGTTAGCACCTTGTTACCCTGGATATGATGATTGTGGCAGTGAACTTGAAGAATGTCCCATTT
Organism: Lippia alba; assembly: GCA_037834125.1. NCBI lineage: Eukaryota > Viridiplantae > Streptophyta > Magnoliopsida > Lamiales > Verbenaceae > Lippia > Lippia alba. Next base: position 11,593,287 of record JBBMKE010000011.1, on the reverse strand, counting down.
GCTTCTTGGTTTGTACTCTGTAATCTACTATCATCATCTTTGTTGCATTTTGCCATTCGAAATTTATTTGAACTACTTTCATTTGCAACTTCAGTGGAATTGGATTAGCCCCTTGGTTAAGTAGAGTACTGCATTATGATGAGCTCAAATGTCATGATTTTCCATAGTATTAGATTGCTTCAAGAAGAAATCATGTTTCTGTAATCTGTTACCGTTTTGCTTGATTTCTGATGAAGGGATAATGCAAAGAAGTTGCATTTTCCAATTTTCGGGAGGCGTTTGACAAAGGTGGTCTCAATCTGTAATTTTGGAAGTTTCTGTAGTTACTTGAGCTTATTAATGAGAGATGATGCTCAATGATTTATTCAGAACTTGGTAGTAATTTAGAGAACTTGGGGGATTATATCTGTTTTGACACTTGGTTATGATGCTTCCGTTTGTTTATCATTTCTATTGAGGTAGAACAAGAACATCGTTTGCAGTAAATGATGTCTTGTGTTTATTTTCACTTTCTGTGCAACTTGCCTTAACTCATTATTGTTCTTTTGGATGTCAGTACTACCCAAGCCTAAATCGATCGAGATGTTGCTTGAAAGGCATTTGCACCGGTATGGAGTTATCATCTTTGTTTTTTAATTTAGCTCCTTTCCGATTCACCTTATTTTGGTTTTATTGTTTCTGATTCGTTTCAACTTTTTCCTCTTGTAGAGTGTTTTTTGCAGATGAAGACTCCCAATTCTACGAGGCCAACGCAGTATCCTTTGTTTGTTGAATTTGTTGTCGAATGATTTTGTGTGTATTTCCATTATATGTTATGAAGTTCTCCTCAACTGTAAAAGATGTCCTTTCTGCAAAACCTCAAACTATGCTGTGGAGTATCGAGGCGTTAAAACAAAGGAGGAGAAAGGCTTGGAACAACTTGTGAGAGTGCTGTACTATTATTTGTTCCTATTTTAATTTTTCTTCAATCAGATGTCTCAGACTCTAATTCTCATGGCAGAAATCTCCATTTTGATTTATGCGTGTAGGAAGAACAAAGAGTTATAGAAGCCAAAATAAGGATGAGGCAGCAAGAACTTCAGGATGAAGAGGAACGGATGCTGAAACGAAGAGAAGTCACTTCTTCGAGCAGTATGAGAGCACCAAGTGAGGTTGACCATTGTTCTACTAGAGGTAACTGATTTTAAGCCAGAATTAGCTGCTATTCTTCTTCTATTGGTTAGTTACTCATTTACCTTGGCATATGCAGCACCGTCCTTCGTTTCTGCTGTAGAAAGTGAAGAGATTGTTGCCTCAAATGAGCCTAGTAGTACTTCAGTAGTAAGACCACCTCCACGCCCAAGGCAAAATAGGTACGACGTTTCTGTTGTTGTAAGCTTAGTTTATTTTTGTGATTTTTGGAATATGTATCTTATCGAGGCTTCCTTATTCTTTAGAAGGATTTAGTGTAACCTCTAGTTATATTCACAATAAGAAAGAAAACTAACAGTTGATCGTTATGAAAGGTAGAGGCAACATTCATAGTTTGATCAATGGTGATAATGAACTTAGCATATCACTGCCAGCCGAACCTTGATAGTTATGAACTATGAGAAAGGACAGTCCGACAAAATAGAAAGAAAATTAAAAACAGAATGGAAATTGATTATAAGATAGTGTAACCCGACACTAGAGAGTTTCACTTGAATATGAAATTTATGTTTCCTTTTTATAATTTTTGTCATAATCTTTTGATGAAAAATAAAGAATTTGAGTTAAATGGTGAAAGTGACTGGGTAAAAATTTTACCTACTTTTCACTCCTTCACTCTTTTCACTCTTTTTGGTATTAGCAGCAGGCCGATTCTCTTTTAGGTTATTCATTTTCAGGTTGTGTAATTTAAGTATGATGATTTGATGACTAAGGTGTTATCTGAGTATCCTTTTAATGTTTCTCCATGCAAGAGATAGTTACTAATAGTGTTTGCTTAAGCAAAACATTCAAGATTTCGTTTTTGGCTAGATATCATATGCATATATATATTTTTTTGGTAATGAGAAAGGGGATACAACTATCCCTCAGCGAGATATGCATATATATGAATATAATATAATCATGTATTCATTTGCGTGCATGCTTAGACCCATCAGAATCTTCTTTTCCCAATACTTGGATTACGCGATAATGATTGGAGCCTTTGGCTAATGGGACTCAAGATTGGTATTGCTAGTGATTTGTTGTATGATTCACAACTTCATATCCTTTCTATGTTGGTCTTATGCTGACTCCAAATGCAGGGAGGACGAATTTGACCTTGATCTTGAAGATATAATGGTTATGGAAGCCATTTGGTTGTCTATTCAGGTACTTATTTGTATAATCAGAAAATCATATATTCCGTTCATAAGTCATATGAATGTGGCTAATTATGCCAAATCTTGTGTTTGTATTAATCAGAAGCGTACAGGGTGTTCATTTCTAAAATTCTTTTCTTCGAGTTCTCTAATTATTTTAGGCACAGATCTTTTGTTGAACCCACTTTTTCCATAAAAAATTATGGTACATTTCATATTGATTCTTTTATACCTACAATTCTGTCCTATTATTACATCTAGCAAAACACGTACAAAAAGGAAAAACTCAGGCTCCCATACAAAATATCGTAAACTAAATATAATTGCATTTTCATGCATGAACAGGGAATATTTTCACTATTCTCAGCAAAATAATCCTTTCTATTTTCCTTATTTAAACATGTTAATTGTATTTCCTTGATGACAATGATAGGAAACGGCCGTGCGCCAAGCTCCACCATATAGCAATGCAACCCACTCAGAAGAATACACAGCCGAGGATCGCAGCTCGTCAGCCTTGATGGCCCCAGAAGCTGCATCATCATCATCTCCTTCTGGTGGTCTAGCATGCGCAATAGCAGCCCTCGCTGAACGTCAACAGACGAGTGGAGAGAACCCCAATAACTACGGTGGGGATATCTCAGCATATAACATGCCCAGCTGTAGCAGATACTCCAACCAGGAGGATCAAGAATCTCAGAATTATTTCCCTGCTGAAAGTGGTGCTGTGGTGCTACCCGATAGTCAGTTGGCAATGACCGGGGATGCTGGAGAATGGGTTGACCATAGATCTGAGGTGGCTGAAGTGGGAACAAGCTATGGAGGTTCGGATGAATTTGATGATGGTATGATGAGATCTGGTGCAGTGCTCCCCCAGCAAGATGAAACCCAATATAACCTTCAACATGTTGCCGGACCGAGCCCGGGCCCTATTGTTCCAGAGAGTTTTGAGGAGCAGATGATGCTAGCCATGGCTGTTTCATTGGCTGAGGCTCGAGCAAGGACTACCGCTCCAGGCGTAGCATGGCACTAGCTTTTGAGATGAGGTATATAGTTGATTCCTTCTCTTTATCTATACTCCCTTCCCACCCCGGGCAGTTCACAATGGCACCATCTATCACGCTTCGAGAGATCGATAGTAAAGAATAACACACTCACAACAAAAATATGGCATACGTCTAAACCTGGAAATGATTATGGAATGCGCACACACATGCACCAGCAGTTTGGCACGCACGCTTTACGAAATATAGATTACGGATAACTACATTACATACTCTGATGTCTGGTCTAATTAGACAAATTTACCTCTAGGTTTGGCTTAACGCCTACTATTATAGTCCTAACTTGAAGTCAAAATATTGACAGCGTCAAAGGGCAAAATTGGGTCTCCATAAAATGATAAAAATTTAGATATGATGTCCTCATAATTCATGGATGCATCATTGATCCAGATGTAATGTAAATTACTTGACAGAGGAAGGTTTTTTGTATAATTACGCTGAATCTCAGGGTAAGTGTAATTATTCAATAAATTCATGTTTGAAGAAATACAATGGTTGGTCCAAATGGTTAAGGATTCTTTCTGGAGGGCAATGACTTCAGTTTCGAATCCATTTGGCCACTTGGGGGGGGGGGGGTTGTTTTTAAGAAAAAAACATGGTTGAAGAAATAAATGAACAAAAGATTAGAATGTTTTTAAATAACTAGAGATGTGAATGGGGAGAGAGAGGGAGAGAGAGAGAGAGAGAGAGAGTAAGAGAGGAGATAGATTGAGTAGTCAACAAAAATATGTTTTGAGAGAAGGGAAAGAGAAGTGTAGCAGAGTACGGCAGAGAAAGCTGATAACATAAACAAGAAATCATTTTGGGATAGTGGGTTAGGAGAGAGTAATAAATATTATATGAATGCATTTGGTGTGTCAGTAAAAAGTTGTAATAATGTACTTATTTGTATTGATTTCTATGAAAATGGTTGTCTTTTTTATTGCATTTCGATTCAGGTATCCTCGACTAGATTCGTTGAAGAGTTACTCAATTGTTCCAATTGGCTTGCTAATGGATATCTTCAATGGGCATTAGTTTGGATTCATCCTCCATGAGAATATCCACATTTAATCGAGGCTTCGATAGAGGAAGGGGAAGGAATACATTGCAGCATTATAACTACATATTTCTAGGGGTTGTTCCTTTTCTTTTCCTTCTCTTTAAGCATCTGTTGGGATACAATGCCAGGAGTTGTATTGCCACAGCTTGAGGCAGAAAATGCAGTCAGGTGAGTGCAAGGGAATGTACATATAGGTGATGCCTTGATTTCTTGATTGGACATCATTTCTGCACCAAATTATCTCAATTCTATTTTTATATTTTTTGTTCTTTGCTCGAATTTGTGCTTTATTATTGGTTTCAGATTGAGTTCTCTGTTTTCGGTTCTTGTAATCTAAATGGCTCGTTTGTTTGTGGTTATAGTTTCGTTGTGATATAGGCGCGTGGTTATGGTCTTATGGATTCTCAGTTTTCATTGATAATGATCTTAGGGTTTTCCCGTTTGGTGGTGGAGTCGATTCTCCAAAAATTGGTGATGTTTTTGTTTAGGAATTCATTGTCGGCTACAGTGAGCAGTTCACTCGTTGAATTGTAGATCTTCTAGAGAATGAGACAATTGGGTAAAAAATTTAAAAGTGTAAATTGGTGGATCTAGTTACCAACCAGACATATGGCAGGCGAATACCGCGGTGGTGCACCAGTGTTGGTGGAATCAAGATCGGCGGAATTAAGTACCTTCTTGATTTTGATACCAACATCGGGGGCATCTCCACCGCTAGCCACACCAATAGTAGTTTGGATGGTGCGTAATTGGTTTTACCCATCCCATTTTATGAGGACTGAAGAAGAAAGAAGCATATTATCAAGGTCACATGGAATTTTTGAAATTATAAGTTCCCTTTTCTGTTAAGTGATTGTTTATTTTCTCTGTGTTTTTGAATTTGCTTCCTATTTTGGCCATTTCTCCTTGCGAAACTTGAGGTCCAAGGTGTGAAGGATCACATTTAGTAGATTGTTTAATTTCTCTGTGTTTTTTAATTTGCTTCCTATTTTGGCCATTTCTTCTAGCGAATCTTGAGATCCAAGATGCTTAGGTCACATTTAGCAGTTCGATATATTCGTCTATACTATTATATTAAGTAAGAGATCGTTTTGGTCTCTTGAACTCAAAAATTATTATTTTTTAATCCTCTATCAATGTGTTATGCTATATTTATTTGTTAATTTTTCTTTTTTTTCTTTTTTTCTCACCTTACTCTCATTTTTTTAATTATATATTTTATTCTTTCTCATATTTTTTAATTTATATTTTATATTAACTTGTATATTTTTAATTATACTAAAATAATTATAAAATAAATAGACATAAAAATTTTAATTTAATATATTTAAATAATTATAATTTTTATTATTCACACACATAAAGTGAGTATCGGGGCGGTTAAAATCTAAATTAGGCCTAGCCGCCTAGAATATTTGACAACGAGGCTGCATCAATTTTTTAATTTTGTTTGTTTGTTTTTTTTTCCGCATGTTTTTGTGGCTGTGTTTGTCTAATACTTAATCAATAGATATTATTCGTCTTTTAAATACTTAAATTATAAACGGGTAAGAATATGATAATTTGACATTCGCTCTATTTTTGCTTTGTTTAAATAATTATTAGTATATTTGTAATTCGATCTACATACACACATTCTTTTTAATATATATTTACACGTGTATATATGTATAATATTTTTCTTAGGTGACACTAAAATTTTTAGTGCACTTACTAAACTCAATGAAAAAAATTGTTTCTCAGTAGTCATATATTTTATGTTACTAGCTAAATCAACATGCGTTGCACGTTTATCATTTAGGTTTAAATAAATATTACTATTATGTTTGTTTAATAAATTTAAATATTAATAATATCTGATTTAATTAAATAAATATAATAAATTTTTTTGAAAATTTAAAAAATTACGCATATAAAATAATTTGTATGAAATATTTATTTCAAATTAATAATAATAATAATAATAAAATCTAATAAACTATAAATTAAACAAACAAAACATGTTACGAATACTTGATGTTACCATGCAAATTGAATTAATTAAAGCGAAACACATAATTATAATGCATGTACATGCAATAGTTACACAAGCAACACAAGTCTCATTGACCTAACCTAAGATTGTAGCAATTAGTTAAAATACTTTAAGTTATAATGCAAATTGAATTAATTAAAATGAAACACATAGTTTTGATGCATGTAGGTGCAATAAGGAATGTTTTTTCTTTTAACTTATTCCTTTTGATTTTTCTTGCTTCATTCACTAATGGTCAAGTATATTACGTTCCAAATTTTTGGGGCTTCATTACCTTCCCCTTCCCCCTTGGTTCACAAATCTAATTTATTTAAACTTGTGTCCAATGATTTCCATTGTATTAAATTTTTTTTACATAAGTGTTCATCTGGTTGACTTTTCACATTATTATTTTTTAAAATTCAGTCGATGTCAGGTTGTGATGATTTGTACCTTTATTGATTTTTTTTCTTATTTATGTTCGATAATATCATTTTTAATTTTCGGTGCATCGTTGATATATATTCATACTTTCGGTTGATCTTTTTTCCAATAAATTACTCTCCAATTGTACCATACATAACATTTCCATCACTTAGTGCTTACAGTGAACTTGATGGTTATTGTTATTTCTTGTGATGTTTCATGTGATCTATTTGTCACTGCTCCGTATGACTGCTCTTCTATATTTTTTTTTCAAATCATGTCACCTTATTTGATTATCGATAGAAAATGGTGACTTTAGAAAATTTGGCATTTAAAAGTTTATATGTCCAAGGGATTTGATTGTCTTCTTTTAATCTCGGAGTAACTAAAATATTAACAGTATGGTCTACGGTTGAGAATTATCACTTTCCAATGTTGGCATCTTGTCTCTTTTAAATATTTTCATTCCTTACTCATCACCATTGCAATTCTCTCAAATCAACATTTGCCCAAAGTATTTCTTTTCCTGCACATGTGAGTTAACAATCTCATTTGGTTAAATTATTTCAACTCATATGAAGTCTAATATAACTCTTACCTGTGCTAAGAAAATATTTATTGATATTTGCCACTTGTTATTAACTTTCAGTCTTCTGGAAACGAATTTTGTATCCGACCCTTTCTTTTGAATAGTCAGTCTTAATAGATGGACACACAGGTTCTAATTCCTTCCATTTTCTTTTTCTTGACAATATTCATAACTTTTAATAATAGATTCAATATTTTGGTTCTGACGCTATTATCTCTAATTTTAAGGTACTCTATCCGCTTTCAATAAATTAGATCGGCTAATAATGATAGAGTATTTTAAGTACTGATAAGTAAGTTCAACTCTCTTTTAGTTGGTGATATACTATGATCTGTTGCCAAAATTTCTTGGCAAGTCGTGTTAGTTAATGCATTTTCAATATGTAGTGATGTACCTAAATTAATATAAAATACATGATGATACATAATCATATATTATATTTTATGTATGTCGTAAATCCAAATAAACCTATGATAAAACACATTTGCTTGGCATGCTCCCTTTTGTCGAATATTGCCTATAAAAATAATTTTAACTTTCTAAAATTATTTGTAGTTGATTTGTAACGTTGGCCCCGAAAGTGAAGCAATTTCGGTGCTTATTTTTCTTGTGTAGTTCTACCTCTTTGTTCACAGGCTTAAAATTTATTTTCCCCAAGAAAACAACTTTCATGCTTTTCTTACGATATAATTTCTTCACTTGAATTATAATGCTCCGCTCATTCGATCGTACATGTATGATGTCACGAGTGAATTTAATTACACAATTACGTAATTTAATTATATCTTTATTTGATTTAATTACTTTAATTATTTTTAATTATGTGATTAATTCTCAAGTTATATTTTATCGGATATTGTGAGCGGTTCAGTGTCTGCAGATTCTCAAATTATATGAATATTCATGATTATCGATGAATTATATGATAGTTACATAACCAATTTGAAATGACATGCTTTACGTTTTTAAGTGTCCTTAATTGCAACTTATTTAAAAAATTGAGATTAAACTGAAAATAAACTTTGGACTAATTTGACATTTTTGAAAAGTTTAGGGGTTTAAATATAATCAAGTCATTTTTTGTCACTTACGAAGACGAATTTTTTGATTCTGACTTCGCCTTTGAACTCAAGACGTTAAACCGAATTCGATGATTGTGACCGTGTATGTTTTCGAGCCCCCGTTCATTTTATTCTTACTTTATAATAGTTTGATTGGATTGGTAACTACACAAAGTAAATAAGAAAAAAGTTTTCTTTTTTTTTTCTAATCCTTAATGATCACCATGTCTCCCATACCTATTCTCATTTTTTTCCTCATCCTATTCAATCGGTCCCCCTCTCTCTCTCTCTCTCTAGCAAAGGCAAGCTTCAAGTTTTCCTAGTTCAAACTCAAACATTAATCTTCCTACATCCTTTAATCCTTCAAAATGTGAAATATATTCTTTTCCTCTTTATTTTGAAGTTTTTTTCATGTGAAGTTTCTATGTGTGACGTTCTTGCAAAATGATATTTAGATTAGAATAAATGGTATTAGATGTCTCTTATGTGCAAAATATGAAGTTTATTGCATGAATTTCAGGTTTGAAAAGTTGGCTACGTGGTAGGAGTTTTTAAGACCTCTATTAATTGAGCTTTAAAAACTATTTGGTGGTTTTGAGGTATTAAACATGTTTTGTTGTGTTTCATTACTCCAATGTGACATATGAGTGTTGTATGATCATTGCAAGCTTTTAGATATGTGGTTGCCTTTGGAGGGTGACGTAGCCACTTTGTGGTCATCTTATTTGAACCCCAATTTTCTAACCTTTCTAGAATGTTCCATGAGTAGAAGAACTTTTGAACTATTTTTTCTCATGTTTGTGGGATATAGAGGGTATACTTCTGTTCTGACTCCTACGGTCGGAAAACTTCTGAACTAATTTGTTCTCAGGCCTTGGGACTTTGAGAGAAGACTTCCTAACAATTAAGTATTATCAATTCTCGAAAAATATAAGAAATACACATGCAAATTGTATTTCCTTGATAGTACTTTTAACAGTATTAAATTTAAGGATGATTTGGTAAATTCATATTAAATATTATTATATTTAATTTTTTTTAAGGAAATACCAATATATTATATATTTCTTTTATTCACTTTTTAATTCTTGTTTGAAACCGTTATTTTATACTAATTTGATATTATTTTATTTATTTATTATAAAACTATAATTATATTTAAAATAATTATAAATTAAATAATAATATAAAAGTTTTAATATAATATTATTCGTTTTAAGTGTGCAGATCACTAGTATATAGTATGATTGGGCCATGTCATACAATAGTTTCCTGCATTTCACATTTTAGGATAGTGACAACGATCGGACCACAGAATATACTCTATTAAAAAAAGTAACAGGATAAAGTAAATTAACGAGTGAGACGACAATTTTCATAAAGTTGAAAAGTGCGTGGAAATATTGTTAATAGCCACACTTTGCCGACTTATAAAATTACCTCTTAAATGTATTTTGGTGGTAGTTGGTATTACGAAATATTTGATGTAAGGGAGAGAATTTTGTAAATTTAATTTGATAATATTAATTAAATTGAACCGAAATTAAATTCAACTTGATAGGTCATGGTTATGTTTGATATGAAAGGTGACTCATTCATTCAATTTAATAAGAGTGAAACTGGAAATTAGAAAAAGAACTTGTGAATTGTGTATGGATAGTATTGGGTAAAGACTATTAGTCGATTGTAGTTGATAGAGTAATATTGTTGTTATAACAATTATGCTTTGTTTAAAATTGATAGTTGAAAATTTTTAATATTAGTACAGATAATTACAGTTAATCTAAGGATAATATAAAAAAAATGACCAAAATCAACGGAGAGTACATATTTTTAAATTTTTAATTAAATTTTTCCTGAGACCAACAACTTTTAAATGAAAATAGAGATGAAATGTAATTACTTATTTTGTAAAGTGTAGTGTCTACAATTTAATTTAAAAATGATATGAATTGTAATTATTTCATTTAATTTAGGGTAAAGTGTAATTAACCCTAAACTCTCTTAATAACCATTTAATCTCTTTTTTTCTCTTTTATTTTTCTCTTTTTATTTATTAAATTTTTTAATTTATTTTGTTCTCTTGCATTTTCTTATTTTTTTATTTTTTCTATCACCTCAACAACATCTTTATTTTATCTATTTTCTCTCACCCTATTTTTTTTTTATCTTTTTTGTAATGTATAATTTTTATCTTTTTCTCCTTATATTTTATATTTTATATTTATCATAAATTAATGATTATATTAAAATTAATTATAGAATAATTATATTTTAATATATTTAAGTAATAATATTATTTTTATTTGCATACGCAACGAATGTGCGGTATTTACTAGTATTGATTATTTTTGAATAAGAACGGTCAAAGTTCGGATATTCTCATTGTTATATTATTCCTTTAAACAGTTAAGCGTATGATGAATAATTGTAACATGTTAGCGTGTACCAATACTGTATGACCATGAATATTTTTTTATCCTTTTTTTCCCCTCAAAAACGGATCAAAAACCCGTGGAGTAGTTTAACAAGGACTCCACCTCATTTACTGAAAAACGGAACAAAGCTGCAAGGAAAATTGATAAACTATTATAATTTATTGATAAAAGAATTAACCAACAAATAGAAAACAAAAAGTAGTACGATGAAAGCAGGAAGTGATAATTGAAAACCATTACCGGTAACATATTACGATAATTCCTTTTACAATTAAACGGAGAACTGGTAGTTAATAAGTATTTATTTTTTGCTGCATTTTTTTTCTTCTCAAAATAAATTTTTTTAGTACTATTCTTTAATTGAAGAAATAAAATTTTATTCTTAACCAAAGAAAAAAAAATTATTTGCATTTCATTTTGTATAAAAATAATAACCCCTCATTAAACATAAAGAAAGTACACATAAATTATTAGTCTTCCCCAGATGACAAAGCAGAAATACCAAACTGAAAAAAGAAATAAAAAACGAGAGACACCAACTATGGAGAGGAAGAAAAAGAGAGAGGAAGTAACTGAGAAAAGAAAAAAAGAATACGTTGAAGGTGGAGAGAAAGAGAAAGGGACAATCGTCCTTATTTAAAATTTTGAAATAAAATATATTAAACACTAAAAGACGAGTTTGTTTGAAATTAATCCAGAATTATATGTATTTTGAAAATCAATTTAATTAGATGGTAGATATTTACGTAGAGCCGCATGTGAAGAGAATCTACCAACAGCGGAACATAGGATTTCTCATAACAAAGACCGATATATAATACAAGAAAAGTCTAATTCAAAGTAATGTATTATCTCTTGAAAAGAGTGGGGGAAAAAGAAGGGAAGAAAGGAATCCATTAATTCTACGTGTCTCAAGTGCTGCATTTCTGGACTGCATATCAATTTTTATATATGGGATGTGTATCACATGTTTCTTTTTGTCGTATATTCATTCCTATAAAATATCAAATAATATCCTATCAAACAAATTTCACATATTAAAATAAAAAAATATATTATCTTGTTCATATTGCATTGTGATCATATCTTATCTTTAAGTTTTTTTCTAATTTATATCTACGAGTTCGAATGGGTAAGATCATTAAAGTAAAAAATTATCTATACTAATAGTAGTAAATAATAATAATTACAAATATAAAAAAATAATAAGAACATATCGGGAAAAAAGACAAAAAACCACATATATAATGATAAATAAAAAATAATTATGTCATAAATCTAACCATAAACTATAAAAAAAATATATTGCAGCAAATATAATTTACATAAAAGTAATTAAATGGACATATATATTATAGAAATATTGTTGATAATGAGAAAAAAAAACCTCAAGAGAAACGATTAATCAGAAAGAAATTTATGAAGAAAAAAGAATTAAATCGAGACATTTCAATTTAGTAAATAAATAGAAATAGCAAAGATGATTAAAGAAATTCTTGAATAAATTAGAGAATTAATAAAGGAAAGCTCAAAATTTTAGAGAACTACAGGTGGTTCAAACAAAATAATTGTAGTTAATCACCGCTCAACTATAAAATAAAAATAAATTAATCAATTTAGAAAAAAAATATTTATTTTTTGTGGGAAAAAGTTTCAACGAAACCATATTAAATTCAACAAAATTCTTTATTAAAACATCAAATAATATCTTACAGACAAAGTTCAATCAACGAAAAACCATAAAAATATATAAACAACTAAAGTTAAATTATATTATTAAATTCTGATTAAAGAAATTATATAATGATAAACAAATGAGAAAAAAAATATAACAATTATAATATAATTAATAAAGCAGAAGAATCTTGAAAAAAAATTAAATAATAATTATGAATAAAAATTGATATAATTTTAACTCACTTTGTTGATTTATGCTAGGTTTTCATGTTAGTTTGTTTTGTATTTTTTGGTCCCATGCGAACATCAAAACTCACGCTGGAGTAAAAAAAATAAAAAAAAACTCCTACCCGACACTATCAGGCAAAATATCTTAAATCATCTGCTGAGACTCAATCTCATGATCCATGCGAGCAAACTCATTCGTAGTTTTGTTACGTGTATTCGAAATATGATAAAATCTCGCCTTCCAAGGCTTTCTCAGCCAATATTTCAAGAACTGGACCGAATGGTCTGACCGGTAGAACCGTCGACTGGTTCAAGGAACGGTCCGGTTAACCCTCCAAAACCGGACGAGGCTAAAAAAGGGATATTTTGAGAGAATCGTTCAAAACTGCGGTTCAACCGGTAAAACCGGCGAACCGTCCCCGGATCAAGTGAACCGTCTGATTTATTAAAAAATAATAAATTGATAAAATTAAATCCCAATTTCTCTAATTTTTTATATTTTCTCCATTATTTTTATATATTTTATGCAACCACTTCTTCAAAACTAATGTATTACGTATTTTTTATTTAATTCGGGATGATTATTTTCTTGTCTCGGACTTTTGAACTTTAAATGTTCATGTTGCGAATCATGAATTATGAATTTATGCTTTATTTTAATTCATAATCTTTGGTTTTTTATTCATTGTTTATAATATTCTTATATTGGCATATTATATTTTTATATAAATTGAGAAAATATAAAAGTAAAATTTTAAATATATTTTATTATTTATTATTCTTATATATTTAATATTAATATTACTTATGACATAATTATGACGTCACCGGTTCGACCACAATTAATCCAACGATTGAACCAGTGACCCTTGACTCAATTGATTTTTCGATTCATTTAACGGTCCGGTTTTTAAGGCATTGTTCTCAGCAACTTCTCACAATTCAAAATCAAATTATTTAGCGATATTGACGTATAAATACATGAAACATGTTGTTTCTCACTGCAAATAATAATAATAATAACAATAATAATAATAAAAAATAAATAAATAAATAAAATATACAACCATACAAACAAAACGAAGAAAAAAGATCCAACAATCTATTATTACAAAGTGGTATGGATGCTTTTCTTAAAGAAAAAAAAAAGAGAATTTGTTTAGTGCTTTTTTCGGACATAAAATTTGTGCAGGCATAACATTGTATGTTTTGAAAGTTTTATAAAAGAAAATAATGTAATTTAAGAAAGAAAATTGAGTAACTAATAAATATTTGAATCTTTAATTGAGAAAATCGTGGAAATAATTAATGGAATTACATAAATAATTTAAGAATTTTTTTAATATTTATAATAAATAATTATTTATTAATTATAAATAATTCAAAATTCTAAAATTTCACAAACTTTCAAAGTTTTTCTAAATTTATGCATTCAAAATAAATTTAACTATAAATTGATACTTTAATTTAGGATAACTTTCTAAAATTAAGGGATTTATAAAATTTTTAATTAAATAAATAAATTTAATATCCATCAACCAATCATAAATTTTAGTTTTAATTAATTTTTGTTAAAAATCATAAAATTTTATTCAGTCAAAATTGACATAATTTGGTTCAAACATATCCATTCTATATATTATAGTATAGATAGATAAGTAAAATATTTGTTCCATGTTTGATCATAGTCTAATTTTTTTTTTTTTTTTTTTTTTGTGGTTCTTGATCATAGTCTAATGAATAGCTAGCAAATACAGTTATAAACAATATTATCTAGTAACTAAATGGAATGCATTTTCGTATCCCAGAACTGTACAAGAAAAAAGAATAAGCGGTAACATATGCAACAATAGAGTATATATAGATTAAGTTGGCCAAGTGATCCTCTAATCTATTATACCATTTGGTTAGATTAAAGTTAGTATAATTAAACACAAGCCAATTCTCCTTTTTTTTTTTTTTTTGACACCTTGCAGTTATTGGTTATTGTCAAATAGAATTATCAAACATGTGGTAATATATAAGGGGCAATTACATTTAGGTCCCCTGAGATTTGTCATAATTACAAATCAGTCTCTCTTATTTTGGAAATTACATATTAACCCCTAAAACACTGTTTCAATTGGGGTCCTTGGACGTCGTTAGGGTTCCGTTAATTTTGATATTTAAATTTCCGAAAAATATTAAAAAAATTCCTGAACTATGAATTTTCTTACAAAATGATCCCTTAACTAAATCACATCAACAATATAATCCCGTCAAAATTAACGGAACCCTAATGGTGTCCAGGGACCTCAATTGAAACAATATTTTTAGGAGTTAATATGTAATTTCCGAAACAAGAGGGTCTGATTTGTAATTAGAGCAAACCTTGAGGGACCTAAATATAATTCGCCCAATATATAATATCTTTATAACCTTCCATTCAATGGCTAGTTTTTGGAGGTGAATAAGTTTAAGTTTATTTTTCTTAGTTTGTAAGAATAAATACATTATTCATCGATCCTTGAAGTTTGTTTTTCTTATTATTTGAAATCCGTTATTATTTTGTCTTCTCCATCAGTTGTTATTTTCCATAGTCAGTATTTATAATAAGGAAAAAGCGTTTTTAAATTGATCGTATAAAAGTAATCAATCAAATTCGTGTAATCAATAGATTTTGGTTGAACTAGGTCTCAGTCTCAGCAATTCGATCACATGCACTGTATTGGAGTGGGTCTTGAAACACTCAAATACTGGTACGAATATCAGATCCCAATACAATAAACTAAAAGAAAATAGAATGAAAAGAACTCATCCAACTGATTATGGAGAAGATCCTATCTAATCTTGCTATTTAATGTCACCTCCATTTGCCAAGGGATGCATTTCGAGCCAAATCGACTCGAATTAAAAAAAAAAAAAATTTGAGCTTGAACTTAAAAATTATTTGTATAGTTTGAGTTTTGTCAAACTTTTATTTTAGGAGCTTGAGTTTGACTTGTCTAAAGATCGAGCCGAGCTCGATTCGACTCAACAAATCAATAAATTTTTGTTGGCCTCATTCAAAAATAATATTAAACAATAACAAGGATATTAAGACACATTATATATATACTTATATGTACTATAAATTATGTAATTACACAATACAAATTATTAAGATATATACTTAGGTAATTAATTATAGTAGATTGACTAATTAGTGGCTCACAAGCTAGTTCGATCCAGAGCACACCCCAAATTTGCCCTCTCGAATTTATTTAGTTTACAATGATTAATTAGCAGTTACCGTTTTACTAATTAATAAGTATATTAATTTATAGCCATGCAGTGCGAACTACGAACTTAATTAAATCATGCATGGCAAAATCCTATTAGTTGGCATGGCCTCGTCAGATGTGTTTATGTATTAAAATGTTTCCTCGTACGTCCAACGGATTAAAGAAATGTCATATTCGACACGTATTGCACTATGGCGACTTTTATAATCTCAAAATTAGAACAAGAATCCACTATAAATAGGGAGCCCTATTGCAGCAGAAACTCATCACTACAACAATCATCCAATATTATTCAATTACAGACGGTCATAGCCATGGCATCCCTTCAATACGTGCTTTCATGCACCACCAACCCCCACTCCTCCTCTTTTCGCCCTGCTTTTCCCAAGCAATCACATTTCATCACCCATGCAAACCGCAGCCGTCGCCTTAGGGTTTGTTGCCAAAACCATAAGGACCGTGGGAATTCGAAAATCGACAGGAGGAACATGCTGCTTGGTTTGGGCGGCCTGTATGGCGCAACAAACCTGTTTTCCACTCCTGGACAGGCCTCGGCTGAGCCAATAGCAGCACCCGAGCTCGACAAATGCATCCTTGGTAGGAACTGGGTCGCAGAGGGGCAACCACTCGATGAGAAATGTTGCCTCCTGGCTGATCCCAATGACGTCAGTGAATATACTATCCCTCCCGTTGAAAGGAAGCGAATTAGGAAGCCTGTTCATTTACTTAGCGATGCTGAAGTTACAGATTTCGAGGATGCCATCAGAGAAATGAAGAAGCTTCCCCCTTCTGATCCACATAGCTTCACACAGCAATCCAAGATCCATTGCGCTTATTGCAATGCTTCTTATATCCAACCCAACAACCAACCCCACGAGCAGGTCGAGTTTCAGGTCCACCACAACTGGCTTTTTTTCCCTTTCCATAGATGGTACCTCTACTTCTTTGAGAAGATCTGCGGCAAATTGATAGAAAAACCCGATTTCGCCTTGCCTTATTGGAATTGGGACCATCCTGACGGCATGACCGTCTCTCCCATTTTCACAAATGTACGTTCCCCTTTGTACGATGAGTTTCGGGACTGGGACAACGCCTTGTACGATCTAACCAAACCGGTTTATCTTGGAGGAGACGCTGCCGCAAACCATGAGGTAATGAAAAAGAACAACATCGCTGTGATGTACCAGGAGATGATGACTAATTACTCCAGTCCCACGGAGTTCATGGGGAAGCCATATAGAAAAGGGGAAGCGTGGAAATATAGAGGTGAAGGGAAAAGCGAAAATGGATCTCACAATGCTATACACTGGTGGATCGGAACCAAGAAGCCAGCCGCGAATCAACCCAATAAACCCCCGCTTTTCCAGAGCAGTAACGGCGAGGATATGGGCAACTTCTACTCATCTGGTAAAGATCCATTGTTCTACTGCCACCACTCCAACGTGGACCGCATGTTGACGATCTGGCAAGGGCTGCCTCCAAAAACCAACAAATTTATCACTGATAACGATTTCCTCGATACTAAATTCATTTTCTTTGATGAGAATAAGATGCCTGTCCGTGTTAGTGTGAAGGGCTGTATGGGCGATGGCACCAGCAATGCCACCGACTTATTGGGATACGAATATTCGCAACAGGACACCCCATGGAAGTGCTACACTCCGACAGCCGGTCCATCAAGAGCTAGCATGAATCCAACTAAGGTGGAGGATTTAATTTTGCCTATAGAGCTGACGGATGCCGTGACTGTCATCGTTCCAAAGGCCAGGAAGGGATTTGCCGATGAGTATCTATTGATTGAAGAAATTAATTACGACCCAAGTAAGTTCGTCAAGTTTGATGTTTTCATAAATGATATGTACAATTACGACAGCGATGTCCAAAAGGCATCATATGCCGGAACTTTCTCACAAGTGCCGACCAAATCAAACGACACCCTTGGTACTGCTAACCAGAACAGGTCCATCGAGTTGAGGCTGACCGAGCTGTACAAGAAAAACAAAGTGAAAGCCCAGACAGCAGCCCCAGCGCCCCCTGTGAATAATGGGAGTGAGACAGCAACCCCAGTACCCCCTGTGAATAATGGGAGTGAGACAGCCCCTGCGAATGGTAAGAGTGAGACAGGCCCAGTGGAAGAAAATAGTGAGACAGTCCTTGTGACGCTCGTGCCAAGGTTTGAGGACACTGGAATTATAATTGGTAAAATCAGGATCATCGAGAATCCATATAATAAACCTGTCGTGGTTTGCGGACGCTGAAACCATTATTAATTGCTGATAGTTACCTCGTCATTTCAATTATGTTTTGTGTTTTCATTCCTATGCAGCTTGTAATAGGCGACTGGGTAATTCTAGCTGGCTCGGACAAGAATTTACGTAGGGACCTCTTCCACACGCCAATATTTATCCTACCTTTCTGTTTTTGATTTTTCCATTCCTAGATTTACTGCGATGTGTATGTCATTGCTTTCAAATATTATTTTGTACCAGACTCTTCATTTCCAATAAAGTTGCTTCCTCATTTCCTTCATATTATATTCCTTCGGGGAAATTACATCCAACTATCCTCACGATAGGCGAAATTACAAATCAAGAAGTCTAGTTTGAAAAATTACATATTAGTTCCTAACCTTTATGTTCCGTTTGAGTTCCTCTATTCCGTTAGGGTTCGGCCAAATTTGACCGTTGTGATGACCAAAATACCCTCGGGGGGATTATTTTGTAATATACATGAAAATGTACATAATAAT
>JBBMKE010000011.1:11556731-11572016 GCA_037834125.1 Lippia alba | reverse complement strand
AGGTACATTCATAATATGGACCCAAAAAGTATATAATTTATAAATTAATAATTATTAATTTATACGATTAATTAATAGCTCGCTAAATTAATAAAATTTGACGGTACTAACAGTATTAATTTATCGAGGTTATACTGTAAGTTAACATTCTCTACTCTTCTAAATAAGGATTTTTCCAAAACATTTAAGATTTTTATTATTTAGTTTAAAAAACTATGTAAGTCTTCTTCGTCTCCTCCATGTTTTTTATTAACCAAGTTGAGCGTTGATAGAGAGCTTCTCCGTCTCCTTCTTATTTTTATTAATCGAGTTTTAGCGTTTGTGAAAAGCTTTATATAATTATATTTGATTATCACATAATCATATTCCTCCTCTTCCTGAGGTGCTTTCTATCAACATGTTTTACAGTTCTTTTCTTTTAAAATATTAAATGTTGGACTCCTCAACCAATTACCAGAATAAGGAGAAAAACATTGAAAATATTTTCAAACTCGTTTCATTTTCTTTTGTTTCTTTTTTTTTTTTTTTTTTTTGAAGAGGGGTTGTTTGAGAATTTTTGAAACAAATGGGTAAAATGTCAAAAGAGTAAAAAATTCATAACCTGATTTATAAAACACCATGTAGTTGACGAAAAAAATACGTAAAGGTATATCTTTTTTCAATAATGAAAGTAAATATAAGAAAACAGCACTTTCTCTACTAACCCCTTAATTTCCGTTATCCTCCATTAGTTCAACGTTTTTTTTTTTACTACTTTTTTTTTCCTTAGTTCAACAGTTAACCCACAATAATTTCATGGTCAGGACTATTAAAATATAATATAAGACCGTACTAAAATTGTTACTTAAATCTTTAAAGCAAAATATAATATAATACAGGACAAGCATATCTACCAATATCATTTACTATTTTCAAATATCATCTTTTGTCTTGATGGAGTAGTATAAATATCCCCCTCAAAAAGCCATTATTCCGGCGCCCCAACATGGCTTCTCTGCAATCATTCTCGTTTCTTTCCACTATCCCCTCCAAACGCACTACTCCCCCTTCAAACCAATCCCACTTCCTCACCCCCACAGGGCGGAGCCACCGCTTTCAAATCTCCTGCAATGGTGACGCCGACCAGAAACCCGGAGGAGAAACAAAGGTCGACCGCCGTAACATGCTTCTCGGCATGGGGGGCCTCTACGGCGCAGCCAATCTCATCATTCCTGATCCACAAGCTGTTGCTGCTCCCATAGACGTTCCTGATTTCAAGCCAGGCGCCTGCGGCAAAGCCTACGACGTCCAAAGCGGCGATCTCCTCGACGTCAATTGCTGCCCGCCAACCTCTGAGACTTACACGGACTATAAGCTCCCGCCGGTGCAGACGATGCGCATAAGGCCCGCAGCTCACAAAGTCTCTAAGGAATACCTAGCCAAATTCGAGGAAGGAATCAGGCGCATGAAGGAGCTTGACAAGACGGATCCCTCGGATCCACGTGGTTTCATGCAGCAAGCCAATATCCACTGCGCTTACTGCAATGGCGTACCCGAATCTGGACATCCAGGTTCACGAGTCCTGGCTCTTCTTTCCCTTCCACAGGTGGTACTTGTACTTCTACGAGAGAATCATCGGCAAATTGATCGGCGATCCCACCTTCGTGTTGCCGTTCTGGAACTGGGATAACCCCAAGGGTATGCAGATACCTAAAATCTTCGACAAGGAAGGCTCGCCGCTCTACGACGCGAATCGCAACCAGGCGAACCGTCCCCCGGCGATCATTGACCTTGGTTTTACCGGCGCCAGCGATGATTTACAGCTTGTGGTGAATAATCTCACCGTCATGTACAGTGAAATGGTTCGCAGCGTGAACTCGACGCTCGACTTCATGGGCCAGCCTTACAAGGCCGGAGATCAACCCAGTCCTGGTATGGGTTCGTCGGAGCGTGGATCTCACGTCGCCGCCCACGTGTGGGTCGGTGATCCAAGAAACAAGTACAGTGAAGATATGGGCAACTTCTACTCCGCCGGAAGAGACACATTGTTCTACTGTCACCACGCCAACGTCGACAGAATGTGGTCCATCTGGAAAACGCTGAAAACCGACGTCCCCAAGGATATCACCAATCCTGATTACTTAAATGCTGCGTTCTTGTTCTACGACGAGAACAAACAGCTGGTGCGCGTCAAGGTTGCTGATTGTCTTGACCATAAGAAAATGGGGTACGATTTCGAGAAGGTGGATACTCCGTGGTTGAATTACAAGCCGCCGAAGAAGGCGGCCAAAGCCAAAATTGAGAACATTTCTTCGGGTGCGCAGAAAGCTGAAGGCTTGTTCCCGCTCAACCTGAAAAAGACTGCTAGAGTTCTACTGTCCAAATCTGCTAAGGGAAAAGCCGATGAAGTTCTTGTTCTTGAGAACATTGAGTATGACACGACGAAGTTCATAAAGTTCGACGTTTTCGTGAACGATGAGGATGACAGCGAGAAGGAGCTCGACAGGGCGGAGTACGCCGGGACTTTTGCTTCGGTGCCGCACAAGAACAAGGATAAGAAGAAGGGCGTTTCCAACATTACTCTGAGGTTGACTGAGCTGTATGAAGATATTGATGTTGCTGATGATGATAAGATTGTGATTACCCTCATCCCGAGATCCAATGGCGAGGATGTTACCATTGGTGGTATCAAAATCACACCATCGCCGCCCAGATCAGGATGAAGATGAATGAATGATCTTGCATTAATCTTGCTAGCTACTCAATTCGATCGTAATAAATGCTTCCCGGCAACTAGTGATTTGAAATAATAACACTTGTGCGTACAAGTGTTTTGATGTAGTTCGTAATTGGGTGCTGCACTTTGTCTTTCATGGTATTGGACGCTATATTTAAATTCTGAAAGTTGTTTGTGTTCGTTAATTGTTTTTTTCTGCTAATGTTTAACATATTGAATCTTGCATGATCCTTAAATAAGTTCATCCTTATGAAAAAATTTATAGAATTAATCAGACTCCACTAAATCCAATAAATTATACGATAATTGAATTAAATTTACTATTTATTAATCATTCCAAAAAAAAAGCACTTTATAATTACTGATTTTGGCTATAGTCATGCCAAAACGAATCAATTGTTATAAGATTGAAAGAGACATTAGAGTATTATAATACTCTTTATTGTCGCCCATTTACATTATCACATTTAACAAGTCAGAACAGCAAAAACCGCCATCATTAATGTATCCATAGGAAAAAATCATAAGAATATATTTCATATCTATACTGTATAAATAAATTATGGCCCTATGTTGTTGGTCAATTTCAAAATGGTCAATTTATATTTTGAAAAAGAAATGAAATTAATGATGTGATGTATTCCTCACAGGAAAATAATTTGCAGCACGTGGTTTGGGTGCTTTTCAGCAATCCACAGGCTTTGGCTTCATGTTCACATTCACCTAACCCAAATAATAGACATATACATGAATAGAATACCTATTTAAATGTCCATGATTGTTTGTATTCTTTTTATTAAAAAAATTGGTAATGCTATCTTTCTCCATTTTGTTGGTCTTGTTGAAATGAATATGATATTATTGAAATGACTAGTAAAATGTCCTTTTTATCTATTGTCTTTGTCCATTTGTGTTTAACTTTTAAAATTTTCTATACAAATATTGATTATATATATCAACTACAACATAATATCTCAATTAATTACTTTTGAAATATATTGTCGATAAAATTTTATGAGAATTTATCTGCACACTGTTACTAGCTAGATAAGTTAAAATGAATGTGTGAGATTTGGAAAATTCCAATTGAAATTAAGTTCAGTCAAAACTCAACTAATTATAAGACACATATACTGTCTAATTAACTAATATCTCTATTTGAAAATTTCATATATTATAAAACAAATTTAAAACGCTCATCCTTTTATTAATTTGGCCCAGCTAAGTTGAGCAGAAATTAAACAAGAAAAATATGTAGGGAAAAAAAAGAACTGTTAATAATTTAAGATAATTGTAGGGTAAAACTATATTTTAAGGTTAGTAGGAATTTGGTGGGAATATGCTGCTTCCACCAAACCATTTGAGTATTTAATTAATTTTTTGTACTATTATAAAGTGCGTCATATTTTGTACAAACTGCGTTGCCTTTTAGCTCATTATTATATCTATCTTATTCGGAAACTTATTATATGTTACAGTTTCATTTTAAACTTACATTTATCAGTTAGTATATATTTTTATAATTATGAATTAAAAAACCGCCTCCCTTTACTAAAATTCTTGCAGTGATAAAGTTCTCTTTCATCGACGCATATTTCTAAAATATTATTTTATCTTGTTGTTTATATTTCGTATCAAACACTTATCAGGTAAAAAATTTATAAATGATACGGATGTTTGTATCTATAGACTTAATTACCTATTATATAACTCCTCCAACTTAATTACATTCCAAAAGTTCAATTATTTTAATTTATACAAACTACTCAAATTTTATTTTCCAACAGTTAATGCTGTCAAACCAAATTTCGAGGTTTCATATTTTCGAACCATCATAATTCATATGTTTAGTACAACAACTTCTTATAAGATGGTTATTTCGAAGAGCCATTTCATATATTTATTAAAAACGTAATTATAAATATACTCTCTCCCTTTATATATTGCAAAATTAGAGTTTTTCGTTTTTTGGAGTTTTAATATTCTCAACAATACATAAATTAAATAGCACAGAAGAAGTGCATCTTTTGTGATTTCATTTGGATTTTGGAATACAGAAAATTATTTCGGGCTTTGGATAACTTAGTGGGCTTGGGTTGAAGTCCAATCCATGAAGTAATAGACATGCTTTGAACGTGGCAAAAGTAGGCCCAGCTCAAGTATTATATTTTATGTTGCTATTGATGAGTTCCTTAAGCCCAATGCGTTAAAAGGCCGAGGTCTAGTGTAATTGAACTTCATATTAGTGGGAGATAATTGTTAGTGGGAGATAACAAAACATCAAAGCATTTGGTGTGGAGTTCTATTCTTGTATTTATTTAGAGGTTTTTAGTGATACTCATAGAGTTTTTATTTTCAAATATTTCTTTTTCATCATGCTTTTGCAACGAGGTATATATATACTAAGTGCTAGAAAAAAGAAAAAAAGGGTAAACTCCTGACCGACTATAATATCTTTTTACAACAAATAATACAACCCCATTTACGTCAGGGTAAAATAAAAAATGGAAAAGAGGTAACGCGAACAGATTAGTTCGGGGGATCAATTCGGCTTGTAGCAAGTTGATCTGAAGTCCTAGGAAGCAAATGACCTGAGTTCTAGGATGGTTGAGATAGGAAATAAAGAATCTAACGAACAATGGCTCACACGATAACAGAGGGAAACATAGGCATCAGCAACTCATAGCCAGGTTATAGAAATTTAAATTCCTAAATTTTATAACTATTGTTTGAAATATGAGGATGCCAAGTCATTAATCCATTTTCCTCCATTAGTCTACCTTAAATTTTGAATTACTAGTACGTTCTAACAAGTTAGAGTTAAAATATATGAAAAGAAGAAAAAGTTCCTATGAAATGTCAACAATTTAGTTGTTCTTTTACAGCATCATGCCGAAGTCAAAAAAAAAAAAAAAATGTGGAAGGAAGGAAATTACAACTCTGACAATATTGGAAAATTTGATGGAGTTATTAAAAACATGACGAAAAAGGATGTGTCTACTGTCTAGTCTCAAAATCCTTGAAGAATGAGATTCATTGAATCAAATTGTAAAAATATTCTGTTATTTCATAAATCCCTTGAAATACCTTTTTCTTCTCTAGCCGCTGGGTAGGTGTGCCTAGTTGACAAAGAGATAAATCTGAATGTCTGAGCACCATTCAGATGCTTTGAAAGTGGAGTTATTATTATTATTATTATTATTATTATTATTAGAGCAAATGTCATATTTAGTTCCTACAATTTTTAATTTGTGTCACGTTCATCTCTCATGTTTCAAAAGTAACACTTAAATCCTTGATCTTATTAATTTGTCTCACTATGGTCCTTTAATTAGCTTTTCCGTTAAAAACTAACGGGAAGTAGATCACATGCTCCAAGCATACAAATAATTAAGGGTATTTTTGCCTTTTTCTATTTTCTAAATGAAAAGAGTAATTTAAAAAGAATTAAAAAAATAAAAGAAACAAAGTCCAAACTAGTACAAACTCTAAAACAAAGGCCAAACATAATCATCTTTCACATTTAGAAAAAAAAAAAAGAAAAAAAACTAGGGCTTTTCATCGGCACTCTCCCACTACAAAATTGGTTCAGTGTTGTGTCGATGTACTTACAGACCTGATGTGTGACTGACTTTGTGAGATCGTTGTCAAACAAAATTATTAAAACTTACTCGATAGGAGTTGGGAACCCGAGTGTGTGTAATTGATTTATAGCTACGAACTTCTTCTTCTTTAACACACGGAGGGTTGAAGTCTTGAAGACCTGAGGGAACAAGAATGTGACTGATTTTTAATAATATGAAGAACGAGAAGTAGCAGCAGCAGGGGTGTGTGTGACTCTGTGATGATTTTCTATCAAAAGCTTATAGCTATGAAGCTGGTGAAATGATTCCATATTCTTGATCTATCAATCATCAATTGCTGCTGCTTCTTGTTTTTCATGTAATAATCGTAAAAAAAAAGGTTTAAATTAGTATAAAAAAAATAATCGGATGAATAATGGAGAAGAAAGTAATTTCACAGGTAAATTACTGTTTAGTTGGTCTTTAAAATTCTTTTAATCTAAAAAATATAAAAAGGCAAAAATACCCTTAATTATTTGCATGCTTGGATCACGTGATCTACTTCCCGTTAGTTTTTAACAGAAAAGTAAACAGAAGGACCATAGTGTGACAAATTAATAAGATTAGGGATTTAACTGTTACTTTTGAAACATTAGGGATGAAAGTGACACAAATTAAAAATTTTAGGGATTAAATATGACATTTGCTATTATTATTATTATTATTATTATTATTATTTATCAATTTATTTATTTATGTATTTACAAGGGGGTGGGCGCCGATCAAAAAATAGAAATGGAGTTGGGAGTGCAAAAATAGTTGTAATTTGCGAGCTTATGATATGTTCTTTGAAAGTGGTCTATTTCTTTTCTTTTTATGTTATGATATAAAAATTCAACGAATATAATGGTAATAATATTATTAATTAATGATGAATTAGAATTTAAAAGTTTTTAATTAATATTAACACAATACAATATAAATATAATAAAAAGAGTATACAAAATGATAATATATCATTTTATAGATGTTCATGTACCTTAAAATATAACTAAAAAAAATAGAATTTACACATTTTTACTATTGGAAGTATCAGAGAACAACCAAAACAACATAGTATTGTCAATACCTTTAAGTAATTCAATAGAATATACATTCGTTCATGAAGAGTTAACATCATGCATGTCATCGATCTATATCATAAATAGTTTTTCCATTTAAGTGACATTCAAAAAATTCTACATGGTCCCTTCAACCACTTGAGAAATCGAGCCAAAAGTTCCTAAATTTGTAATTTTCCTAGCAAGATTATTAATTGGATTTCCTTTATTGCTCCCGCCTTGTATGTTTTATGCTTGCATCAGTACCATTTTACCTATTTTCTCACGTGAGATTACACTTATCTTCCACGTCGTATGTACGTTACCAATGGAAATTCACAAGACAAGAAAGTTATCTTTCATTGGTCCATCCTTATCGTCCTTTATTTTCCTTTATCGATGCTTCCATTTTCTCGAAAGATATTTTCAAATTTCCAGCACATTTTTTGCCTTCCGCACGTATATGACATCATTTTTTTTTCAGAACTCTCCTTAATTTTTTCGCAAAATCCTAAAATCTTAATCAAACTTGATCGTTAGATTTCAATAAATTATGATAAAAAGATTGAAAATTTATTTGGGGATTTCATATTAGTCGCATTTATTTACTCAGCACAAACATGCATGAGAGGGAAATCCAAAGCCGATTACTATAGCTAATAACTCAGGCTTCATAGATAATCTTGATTCCACCAATGGTAATATCTTCTCCTCCTGCTTTGGGCACCAAAGAAACCAATATCTGATCATCATCATCAACATCCAAATCCTCCAGCAGCTCCGTCAATCCCAATCGAATCTTACTCTTCACCTTAGTCGAATTCTTATGCGGCACCTGCGAGTAACATCCCGCGTACTCCGCCTTGTCAATTAACTCCTCCGGCTTATCGTCCTCGTCATTCACAAAAACCTCAAACCTCACAAACTTCGCCGTGTCCACCTCAATCCCTTCAATCACCAGCAGCTCTTCTTCCTTCTCCTTATCCTTCTTGCTCCTCGACTTCTTCGGCCTGTCGACCAACACTTTGACGACCTTATCCAGTTGCACCGGGAAAACGGAGTCCTTCACTTTTGGAGCCTTCGTGGTGGCGGTGACCTTGGATTTCTTCTTATTCGCCTTCGGCCTATTGTTCAGCCACGGAAGGTCCACCTTCTGAAAAGTGTACCCCATCTTCTCGTTGTCTAGAGTGTCTGCGACCTTCACACGCACGAGCTGTGCGTTTTCGTCATAAAAGAGGAAATTCGAGTTTAGCCAGTCGGATTCTTTGAAATCTTTCGGCTTCGAGCCTCTCAGGCCTCGCCAAATTGACCATAGCCTGTCAACATTGGCGTGGTGGCAGAAGAACAACGGCTCTCTACCCGTGGAGTAGAAATTACCCATATCCTCTCCCGTCGGCGTCGGCTCTCCAACCCACACATGCATGGCCGTGTGTGACCCACGCTCCACCGTGCCGGCGCCGGGATCTGGGGCGGTGCCCGTCACATATTTGGTTCCATAGAAGTCCTCCAACTTGGACACATTGCGAACCATCTCTCCGTACATTTCGGTCAGGTTGTTGGAGATTATCTTCGCCTTATCATCGGTGGCGGCGGTGCCGAAGAAGCTCAGATCGGTGGGCGCCGGCGGAACATGTGCCTGGTTCCGCCGCGCGTTGTAGAGGGAAGAGCCATTCTTGGCGAACATATCCGGCATCACCATTCCATCAGGATGATCCCAGTTCCAGAATGGGAGACCGAAAGTAGGGTCATCAATCAACTTCCCCAATATCCTCTCGTAGAAGAACAAGTACCATCTGTGCCAGGGGAAAAAGTGCCATGAGTTGTGGATCTGGAGCTTCTGATCCGGGTTGCCTGTTTGCTCGTAGGTGAGGTTGCAGTAAGCGCAGTGGACGTTCGCCTGTTGCATGAAGCTCCGGGGGTCGTCCTCGGGGAGGGCCTTCATCAGCTCCACCGCT
Organism: Lippia alba; assembly: GCA_037834125.1. Classification (NCBI taxonomy): domain Eukaryota; kingdom Viridiplantae; phylum Streptophyta; class Magnoliopsida; order Lamiales; family Verbenaceae; genus Lippia; species Lippia alba. The sequence goes on along the minus strand of JBBMKE010000011.1, from coordinate 11,562,682 downwards.
TTCTCGTATTTCGCCACGTATTCCTTGGTGGCTAAATGCGCCGCCGGGCGGAACCGCATTTTAGTGACGGAGGGCAATTTGTAGTCGATGATCTTCAAGGATGTTGGAGGGCAGCAATTCACGTCGAGTGGCTCCTTAGTGTTGAGATTCGTACCTCTCGAGCATTTGGTGAGGTCGGGGGACTCGATCGGAGAGGCGAATGCTGGCGGTGAATTAGGCACGATGAGATTCGCCGCTCCGTACAGACCGCCTGCGCCGACAAGCAAGTTGCGGCGGTCGAGTATCACCTGCGAAGTTTCGTCAGTAGGTGGGATTTCTTTGCGCTGGGCTCGTGTTGAGAAATGCGACGGTTTCTTGAAGGTTTTAGGGTGTGGGGAGAATTGGGAGGGGGTGGCCGTGATCGAGGAGGAAAATGGAAGAGAAGCCATTTTGCTTGAACTGGGACTTGGAATATTATGCAATGCAACGTACATATTTATAATAGTCGAGTCAAATGGATAGTGAGGGCTCTCAATTATTGCAATTTTGTATTTTTTTGGCGCTTTGCATGATCTACTTTTTATATATATATATATATAAACGTTTATTATTGCATGTCTTGGTCTTATTAGAAAATAGAAACACATTGTAAACGATCCATAATATATATGAAGAAAAGCCGCTGCCGACGGGAAATTTTAACCTATTCATCTTGTGTTGTTGTTTAATTAGTTCCCCATTTGAACGATGTCTTTTATCTGTTATATAAGTGCTTGATTGAACTTGATAAAATACTATATATAGATCATAGATCGCATTGCACTTTGGTCTTAATCATATGACTTGAAAATTCTTGTAGGGCATATTCTGCAAAATTCAATTTAGACATCGGCTTTCACTATCAAAAGCTCCACAACCGGTAGGTTCTCGGATCAAATTTTCTGTTCCATTTTTTCTAATTTAATAGATTGGAATTAAGAAAAACAAATTTTACATTCAAATTACAAAATGTCCCGTAACTTTTATATATTGAGCCTTCAATCCTCTTATGCCAACATTTTCAAATTTGTCGTGTAAATTGACTTTTTTTTGCAATTTTATTTCACTTTAACCAGAAATTACAACTTCTTTAGAAAAATTTAAGACATCTTACTTGTCATGTATGATTTGGAGTTATGAAACCTCTCTCTACATTCATAATACAACTTGTGCGTGATTTGATTGATGAATTTGTAACTTGTGCTTGACTGCTTGTTACTTTGTATGTCTACCACCGCATGCGACTTTTCTATGGTGCGTGGTAGGTGCATGCACAATTGAGGAGGACCACATGAGATAAAATGTCACTTCTGCCCCAAATTGTTCCACTAATTTGACGGGGTAAATTAAGACTTAAGAGTTACCATCTCCATTTTTTCTTTTGAAAATTAATATCAGCATATGAGCGTTTAATTTAATTCATCAAGAGACGGGAGGTATATGATTTATTGATGATTCTTCCTAAACAATCATTACTTCTCTGAATTATATATCCACGTGTAATCAATTTTCTTTAAGACCACTATACGCATATTATAAGGCGTATGTGTCTAATACGATTGGACATGACAAATTTTTAATTTTAGAATTATACCAGTATAGTAGACTTAATAAGAAATTATTAATTCATATTTCAATAAAATCTATGGAGTCTGGTTTTTGATTGGATGTCGTAACTATTCCAATGTTTTTGTTCTTGTTGTGGTGCTGCATGCTGCTTTATATATAAGTTGACTGCGTTTATATTTTTTGCCTAATAATAAATATAGAATTTTCTTTGGCTAATTTATATAATTAGCAAAATTTTATGTCAAATCCGATTTGATCGAACCCAATCAATTAAAAATTCAAATGTATTACACTTCTCATTTAATTGATAGTTCTTCTTAAATTTTCCACCAATCACATAGCAAGTATAAAACACTCGGTTCCTAATTATACTGTTTTGATCGAATTAGACATGAGATAGAGTTACCCATATCATCATCTAGTGAAGGTAAGATATAATAAATTTGAAATTATATGCAACTCTACCAAGTTAGGTGATTTTAGTCATAACCTAACTTGTAAAATCAGTCTAACCAGATGACATAAGGCATGCGATTTAGATTTATTTTGTAAACGGTGAAAATTTCAAAAATGATAAATTCAAAAATATTATATTTATATATAATTTATTGAATTCAATCAAATTAGATCTGAAGTTATATCAGAAAGTAAAAGCCACTTTCATTTGGGCCGGTTTATATATAAATTCGGGTTTACTCCGATCTCAATTGGACATGTCTTCACACTCATTACAGTACAATGCTGAACAATGATGGGTTATATTTTGGGCCCTTGAGCCTTCTAGTGACTCCGGAATGTGCCCAATCATTGTTCTTTCCGTTATAAAATTTAATTTGGCCATTCATAAATATTTCAAGGATCATATCCTATTGATCGTAAATATCCATAATATATGGATCAAATAAAGATGTTAAATTCATATATGGGCCAATATTGACACTAGTCGAATATTTCTCATGTACAAAAATATAAAAAAGATTTGTTTCATTTTATTCCTAGCGTGTCATGTCCGTGTATTACTGTAACGTATCCAATCCATACATGATATCTTTTTAATTTGTTTAGGTTTAATAATAATAATAATAATAATAATAATAATTATTCATTTTATTCCTAGCGTGTCATGTCCGTGTATTACTGTAACGTATCCAATCCGTACATGATATCTTTTTAATTTGTTTAGGTTTAATAATAATAATTATTATTATTATTATTATTATTATTATTATAATAAATAATAATAATTATTATTAAAATGGTTTTATTGAATAGAAAAAAATAAAAAAAAATAAAAAATCATTTTTAATTAAATATTTTAAAACGCTCCCGTACTCAATTTCTTTCTATTTTTACACATTTACACATTCGCACCCACATTTCCATCCGCACTCACTTTATGCTATCTAGGTTTTAAACATGTCACTCCTAGCTTGCTGTTCTATTGCTCTGTTATGTACCGAAACTTATCACGTAATGCAATAAAAAAACATGTTTGTTTAATACTACAATGCTCAACACAAGAAAAGACAAATACCACCATATCATTACCACTCAATGATTAAGACCAAAAATAAAAAATAAAAAAAAATTAACATTCAATGACCCAGTTAGCTACATACAATACAAACATAAACTTAAAAAGGATTCGATGCCCTGAAAATATATCAAACGCATATATAATAAACACATAAATCATATTCAATTCAAATAAAACACCAAATTATGTCTCATAATTACGAAAGTGAAATACGAAAACTCTCTCATGATTCACACAATGCAACATTGTACCTCATCCCGTAAATACGGAGAGTTACATTATTTTACTTAGCACATACATGACATCAATTTATTTTCATGAGAGGAGTCCGTACTAGCAAATAACTCAGGCTTCATAGATAATCTTGATTCCACCGATGGTAATATCTTCTCCTCCAGCTTTTGGCACCACAGAAACCAATATCTGATCATCATCATCAGCATCCAACTCCTCCAGCAGCTCAGTCAATCCCAATCGAATCTTACTCTTCACTTTAGTTGAATTCGTACTTGGCACCTGCGAGTAACATCCGGCGTACTCCGCCTTGCCCTTTAATTCGTCAGGCTTATCGTCCTCGTCGTTCACATAAACCTCAAACCTCACAAATTTGGCCGTGTCCACCTCTATCCCTTCAATCACCAGCAGTTCTTCTTCGTTCTCCTTATCCTTTTTGCTCCTCGATTTCTTCGGCCTGTCGACCAACACTTTGAAGACCTTATCCAGTTTCACCGGGAAAACAGTGTCCACTTTCAGCGCTGTGGTTGTGGTGGTGGCGATTTTGGATTTCGTCTTACTCGCAGTCGGCTTGTAGTTCAACCATGGAATGTCCACGTTCTGGTAAGTGTATCCCATTTTCTCATTGTCTAGAGCTTCCCCGACATACACACGCACGAGCTGCTTGTTTTCATCATAGAAGGCGAAGTTTGCCCCTAGCCACTCGGAATCTTGGAAGCCTTTCTGCTTCGTGCCTCTCAAGCCGCACCAAATCGTCCAGAGCCGGTCGACGTTCGCGTGGTGAGCGTAGAAAATCGGGTCTTTTCCGGCAGTGGCGAAATTGCCCATGTCGAATCCCTCTTGCGAGCGGTCTCCGGTCCACATATGTATGGCCGTGTGGGAACCACGTTCAACCGTGCCAGGGCCGGGATCCGGAGCAGTGCCTGTCACATATTTGGCTCCGTAGAAGTCCTCCAGCTTCGTGGCGTTACTCACCATCTCGCCGTACATTTCGGTCAGGTTGTTGGAGATTACCACTGAATCATCAATTGAGTAGGGTTTGCCGGAGTAGGTCAGATCTGCTAGCCTCGGCGGCAGATGGAGATCGTACCGGTTCTTGTCGTAGAGGGGAGAGTCCGCATTGACGAACCTCTGCGGCATGGCCATGCCGGTGGGATTATCCCAGTTCCAGAATGGGATAGCGAAAGTAGGGTCATCGATCAACTTCCCCAATATCCTCTCGTAAAAATAAATGTACCATCTGTGCCATGGAAAAAAGAGCCATGAGCTATGGATCTCAAGATTCACACCCGGGTCGCCGGTTTGTTGGTACGCGAGGTTGCAGTAAGCGCAGTGGACATGCGACTGTTGGAAGAAGCTCCGCGGGTCCTCCTGGGGGAGGGCCTTCATTTTCTCCAATGCTTTCTCGTATTTTTCCCAATATTCCGGGGTGGCTAGTTGCGCCGCGGGACGTCGCCGCGGTGCAGTGAAGGACGGCAATTTGTAGTCGATGATTGTCGTCGAAGTCGGCGGGCAGCAATTCATGTGCTTTATTTTTTTCCCAGTGTTGAGATCTGTGGCTATCGAGCATTTGCTGAGGTCAGGGGCCTCGATGGGAGTTGCAAATGCCGGTGGTGAATTAGGCGTGACGAGATTCGCTGCGCCGTACAAACCGCCTAAGCCGACAAGCAAGTTTCGCCGGTCGAATTTCACTTGTGAAGTTTCGTCGGCTGGCGGGATTTCTTTCTTTTGGGCTCGTGTTGAGAAATGTGACGGTTTCTTGAAGGTTTTGGGGTGAGGGGAGAATTGGGAGGGGGTGGCGGTGATCAAGGAAGAATATAGAAGAGAAGCCATTTTGCTTGTGCATGAAATTAATATTATGCAATGCAACGTACATATTTATAGTCGAATGAAGAAAAGTGAGGGCTCTCAATTATTGCACTTCTGCTTTGGCGCTTGCATGATTACATTATGTTTTTTATATTAAAAAAAAATCGTTTAGCATGATTCACGATCCATATTTATATATATAAATATGAAGAAAAGCCAGCCTCCACTGAGAACTTTAAGCTATCATGTTTAATGGATTTATTGGACTTTTGATGTTGATCGTAATTAAGGTTAGATGATTGATCGTATTCTTAGAGTAATTCTACCCCGAACCTGGTTCGGTCAAACCGGTATAACGAAGGGGTGACTATTTTGCACTTGCCCTGTGGTTGGTGGAAAATTTAGGAAGAGTAACAAATTAAATGACAAATATATTACACTTGTCTTTTTAATTTGTTGGATTTGGTCGAATCGAATTTGGACAAGAATTTTTCCTATTCTTATTGTGTGATTGATTAATTAGTTCCCTATTAGAAAGATTTCGCGTATCTATCATGTCATTGATTGAACTTGGTAAATGACTATCGACTACACTTTGGTCTGAAATCTGAATCATGGGACTTAGAAAAGAAATGTGAATCCTAAACGTATCGGATCAGATTCTTTATTCTTACTTTTTGTAATCCCAAATAATGTCACTACATTATATTAGGCAAAATTCCAAGATTGTTACTATAATTACACTTTTTAACACTTGTCCTATAAATTTGAAATTTTTATACTT
>JBBMKE010000011.1:11533991-11552263 GCA_037834125.1 Lippia alba | reverse complement strand
ATTGGAGAGGCCAAGATACCTGCCTTATAAGGAGGTTGAGGTCCCTCCCCTGAGTAGAGGCCTTTTCCTGGGTGGGGTTTCCATCGGGAAAATGCAAAACCGTGAGGGTGGTGTCGCTTAGCCCACCAAAGTGGACAATATCGAAGGGCAGGTTTCGGGCTGTTACAGTCATAGGAAGCTGTAGATTCCCAAGTTGTACTGTTGGAAGCAGGTTGGGCATCACTCCAGCCATCATGCCCGGCATAAGTCCCTGGGGGTATCGTTGCATTAACCCCTGAGGCACGAGCGTGAAACCCTGAGGCGACATCGACATGGAGGTGAACGCTCCAATGTTGGTGACGCGCATGGTCGCGTTGGTGGTGGTGGCGGCGCTCGTAGATCCAGACAGTGGAGGCATGAGAGGATTGGCGCTTTGGTTGATGGCGGTGGTTTGGTTTGCTAGGTCCACCGTCAAGTTCACACCTCCGACGGCGGTGAAGGTGATAGCAACGACGGTTCCACCGCCGGGGTTCTCCTCATTGAGTGGAGGAAGGGTGTCTTGATTGGCGGCAGCCCCAGAACGCGTAGTAACGGCCATGTCAGAGAGAGGGTTGCAGAAAATACCCAAGACAAGCAAGAAAACAAACACTGGAAACTGGAGGCACAAATCTGAAGGACTGGGTGTTACTTTTCGACTAACTTATTGGTATTGCAAATCGTGGAGGATAGCTTTCCCACAGACGGCGCCAAAAAAGATGGTGTCAGATTTGGTTTAAATAGAGTTCAACACCAATTCATTCTCTATTTGTGTGTGTGAGGGGAAGACCATCATAGGCGAGGAGCCTCAGGAATTGGGTTCCCGTTGAGCATGGATTCGACTAGCTATGGTAACACCTTAGTGAGGAAGATGAAGCTGTGAAGAGCTTAAATGTGCAGCAATGGAATTTTCTAGTTCAGTGTATGGCTTGTGCGTGAAGAAAGGGCACTGTAGCAGGTGAAGATGGCTTCGAGAAGGAGTACAGGAATCCTTCTATTTATAGTTTGAGGATGAGGGTGTTTGGGTAATAATACCTGTGTGGTCCTGAAATAGTGTTGCCCTAGACACGTGTCAAAACGTGGGGCTCTGAGGGTGACGTATACACATCACCATCACCTTTTGGGCCGTTACGCCAGGCTACTGTGTCAGAGGTGATTAGGTGATGGTTCCTCCGAGCGTGGATAGGCTCGGATAACTGGCGAGCGTAGTGATGCTCGAGGACGGATCCCTTGGGGAAGGGATGAAAGCGTTGGTTCACGAGCGATAGCCGTCGAGGGTAAGGCTTCCGAGGAGAGTAACGTAGTTCAGAGGGAGCTTAGGAAAAGCACGTGCCCCGAGCCACAAGTCTCGAATGTACCATGGGAACCATGGTAAGGTTAGGAAGGAAAACTTCCAACGATCACGTCACGTGGACGGTGTAGGTACGGGCGTATTTTGGGTCCATCAACAGTGTTATTTATTATGACACTATTATTTTTCGTCATAACAAATTGTCACGAAAAATAATTTTTTTTGTAGTGTTACTTATCAAGCTTTTTAAAAATTATTTTTATCATATTATATTGTATTGAATATCGTATTAAATATTTATCATGTGAAAAATTTAAGAAAGATTAATATCGTTATATTAGTATCATCATCATATTTGTATATTATAATAACTGATAAGTATATTTTACAAATTTCTCAAATAAGTAGTATATGGTAAAATAAATGTACATATTCTTCAATAAGTGAAGTGTATTGTAAAATGAACATTTATGCATGTGTGAATAACTGAATATCGACCGAGTGATAACTCCAATATACGGAGCAAAATCTATAAGGTTCTTATACAGGTTTAATTTCAATGGATTTATTGTGGATCATACTAAAGTTAACAATATTCTTTTGCCCTCTGAGGATTGGCATGATGTTGCTCTTGCCGGAATCTGGAACATTTGGAAAGCGCGGAACATCTAGGAGTTTCAAGGGATTATTGAGAATTACAAGGCCACGGTTATGAAGATCAAGAAACATGCGCTGGAATTTAGAGGGGTTCTATGCAATACGAAACCTGCATTAATTGCGGGGAGGGAGAACGTAATATGGAAAGTATCTGGAAACCAAATGGGTTAAATTAAATACTGACGGTAGTTACTATGAAGATACTAAGAGGGCTGCCGCTGGGGGACTTGCTAGAAATCATCGTGGTGACTGGATCGTTGGTTTTGCTTTGAAACTAAGAGATGTGGCCATAACACTAGATGAATTGATGGAGTTGCGGGAAGGACTTAGAATCGACTGGGAGCACCGATTTCCCCGCATCGAGGTTGAGTTGAACTCTCTTGTGATCCTGAACATGATTACCCAGGGAGTTGCTTTGAACATCCGCTTGGGAATTTGGTGGCTGATTGTCGGAGTTTCATTAGGAAGCCATGAACAGATGTGCAGACATGCTTGCACAAATGGGTCATGAACTTCTTGCAGATTTTGAAGTCCGGAGTGAAGAGCCTTGTTGCCTTGTTAATCTTTTGAAGGAGGACGCCTAATTTGTTGGGCTACTCTTTCCCACCAAAAAGAAAGATGAAAATAGATGAGGAATTACGTACGCCTGGTTCTTGGTTTCTCTAATAACTTTATCACGTATTAGAGTAATTACACTAATTAATAAACATTAATTAAAAGCACAAACATAACCCAAGAACATTGAAAATTAACCACGAATATGTGCTTTTTGTAATTATTGGTTACAAAATAATTGTATCTCAAAATTAATGATTTTCGTCATGCATATATAATAGCGACCGTCAACTTCCATTAATTATCATTTTTTACAAATAAAAGACATGTTTTTTTCTTTTTAAGACCGGAAAAAACATGTTCTTATCACGACTTCTGTGGTATATCAACAAAGAGACTAGATATGGCACAGTATATATGTCTTATTGATGAATGTGTTAAACGAGATTCCTGACATCTTGCGCCATGAATGTAGATACTGGCTACCATAGTACCATTTCTCAATATATATTAAAGATAAGAGATAAATACTTTTAATATTTAAATTATAGTATTTTGTAATTTATAAAATAAATTATTTTGATTTGTCACTATTATTTGTAACATACCATTAATTAAACTCATGTTTTAATAATTTTAATTTAAAAACAATTGATGTGTATGCACAATATATACATATATCATATGTCTTATTTTTAAGAGGAAATTACAATTTGCCTATACCAACTTACCATAATTTGTAATTTAGTATAAAAAATATTTCGGTAAAAAAATTAGTTCATAACTCCAAAAGTTCGCAATTTTATGCACTATTTGATCGATCCGAATATATATGACTGACTAGAAAATTCATCCGAAGCTTGCAGAACCCGCTTGGTGACAAATTCTCTAACGAACATGTGGAGATTCGGTGGATTTTCATTCTCATCATATCTATTCGGGTAAAATAGTGCATGAAATTGCGAACTTTTAGAGTTATAAGTTAGTTTTCCACCAGAATATTTCTTTTTACAAAAATTGCATATTAGGGGGGTTAGTTTACAAAAATCGCGATTTTCTCTATTTTTAATCAAATCGCTATAAAATAAGTTTAGATAGTGATATGCCACAAATATATATATTAGATAAACGTTTTACAAATCCAAATAATTTATTATGCAAGTTATAAGAAATATTTACCTCTAAAGATAATTTGTCACTACTAGTCATTTCCAACACATCTGTGGGGATAGCTTAACTTAGTAACAAGTAAAATATTATCATAAATATTGGTGACAATTTTTCTCACCAAATCTTTTGTAATCGATGTCACTTAAAAACTGTTAAGCTAGGAAGCATCCGTTGAACATTAATCGGAAAACGAATATACCAATAAGTTAATTCATCCGAAAATGAATATATCAATAAGTTTCCAATTGATTCTCGATGGGAGGAACCTCGTCCCCTCTAATGCACCGACACTTCTAAAAATATCATTTTGTCATGTCATGTCGTGTCGGACACGCGTGTCCAACACTTCTCACGTGAAAAATCCACAAAAAAATCCGTGTCGCCGTATCCGTGTCGTGTCGTGTCCGTGTCGCCGTGTCCATGCAACATAGCTCGTCCCTAATATATTTGCGGAAAACTATACCGATTGAGGAACCTTATCCTTGGCATTCTTGTCATTATCGAGTCATTTTATAACAAAACAAAAGAATTAATTCGCGAGTCGCGACAAATTTAAATGTATTATTACATATATCGACAATTGAAGTTGCCATTTTATTTTTTGTCACTCTAGTGGCTAGTATTGTTATTGTTCCTTTTCTTTTTTTTTTCAGCTAGTATTGTCTTATTGGTGAATGTGTTTCATGTGATTCTTGCATGGAATCGCTCCAATTCGGGACAAAGATAAATGTCATTTATCAATAAAATAATTGTAAAGTTTTAAAAAAAATTATATTAAAACTAAATGATATAAAAAATGTCTCCCAAATTTTATACAACTGGCAGCAAAAAAAATAGAAAGGATCAACATCCCCACCAGCCTTCCATCCATTCGGACTCCGGTAAAAGTATTTTCTAACCACGCTACTACACTAGTGAGCATGCAAGTTAATTATAATCCTCTGCGTTTACAAATTAATATGATTTAGGTTAAGGTTGACAATAATATATTTTACTCTAAAGTTTATGCCTTTCATCATGACCTAAGTGTTACCTTATATTTAATGCGTTCGTTTCGATTAAATTAATTTGGATTAAAATTTTTGTTATTCTGAAATTTTCATTAATTAGAAAATTTTCATTATACTTTCATTAAAGATGCTTTGAAATTAAAGAGCTTATTTCAATGACTTCACAAGTTTTTATTATTTTCTTAAGGTGTCATAATATAAAATATTAAAATATCTTTTTTGGAGCTTATAATTTTCTTTAAAATAAGTTTTGGAATATTATGAGTGGAAAGTAATTTTTTTTGGTGCTCATGAGTGGAAAGTAATAGGTATTGAGAATATTTACAATTTATTTTGGTTCCTATAGTTTATTTTCGGTTTTTCACAATTTGATTCACGTGTGTTGACAATTTAGTTTTCGGGTATCTAGCATTTTTTGTTTTATTTTTTTAATTTTTGAAGGATATTTAATTTTTTTCAATCTTTTAAATTATGATAAATAAAAATTATAAACATAAGTCAGATTCGATAATGAATAGTATTCATAAATACCATATTCGATCTGTATATTTCACGTACAGAAATTTATGACAGTGATATATCATTTATCAAACTTATCTTTATCGACCTAATATATTAAAAATCATATCGAATTTGGACTAAAAACGCCACTGGCTGACAGCCCGATGTCAAAACTAGGTTTCCCAATGAGCGTGCTCCTGTTAGGATTTTATGTTGGATTACCCAGCAGGCTTCCTTTTAGGTGCATTTTACTGTCGTCTCTTTTGGATTTTCTTTTTATTTGTCTTGGGCTTGCATGAAAATACAAGTCCATCATTGATGAATTTGGGCAGCAGTATTTTCATTTAATTCTACATGGGCCTCCCTTTATTCATTAAAAATAATAGATGTCAACTCAGTGCAACTGGGCACAAGTACAATCAATGTGGGATAAGGACGATAATTAAATGTCTTGTGTTCAAATTTCTAATATCGTTATTATTGATAGAGAAAATTTTAAACTTAACTAATTAAATTATACTCGAACTCTAGTGAATAAGAAAAGAAAAAAATGATATAAGTTTCCTGTGGATTCAGTGACAGTATAACCGGCCATTTTATAAATTACTTCTATTTAAATATTTTAGAGTACTATATAACATTTTATTGGTAAAGTATGTTAGGTAGAAGTGCAAAATTATTTAAGGGTAGGGGCAAGAAATGGTATAAACTGGTCCGAGGGAGTAGTTGGATTTACATTTAAGCTTCACATGCTTTTTCTACTCTTATTTATGATAAAAGCTCATCTACTTTTTTGGACATATATGCAATGCCGTCTTGCCTCTACGTTCCTTCTACTTTTTTTTTTTTTGGGGTATATATTGGTGCTGTAGAAAATTGGATTTCGGTGAGATGTATGAATGTTTCCGTTGATTAGGATGAAAGTGGACGGAATTTTAATTTGCTGATGCAATGAAAAATGGAGGTTCACCGAGTTGGAATTTTTTCAAATCATTAATACGTTCAAGTTCAATGATGATATTGAAATATATTGATCGTCAGAGTGTTTTTGGGAGATTAGGTTATGTAATAATTTTGGAATTGAGGTAGTATTTATAGGAGTGTTATTTTAGGAGAGGATGAATTGTATAGTTTCCATGACCATTTTATATACCAAGCGTCTTTTAGGTTACCCCACAAATTTAAAAGGTACCAAATAGAATAAATTTTAACGGAATAATTAAGTGATTTTCAAACTGACATCCCTAACAATAATGCACCTAAGAGTGGTTCGCTCCTAATTAGTTTATAGAGATGACTAACTAGCGGTGTTTCATGTTATGAGACTTGAAACTCCCTGGACTCCTAGACTGTACTCGAGGAGTCTACTTGATCACAAAAGGACTTCCCCTTAGTATATAGATAGGTTGTCTTCGACGGACACTTGGTTGGAGACTGGAGTTCTTCAAACCATAATCAAGGTATTCTATTAGAAATTAATCTAATGATAAATCCATCTTACGCGATAAATCTACTCAATACGATACCCACGTAATATGATTAAATATACCACATTAGATATATTTTATTCCAAATATAAAATAAAATTGTTATATATTTTAGTTGACCAGAAGAAATATATATCTATTAGTATATTTAAATATAAATAATATAAAATAAATTAGATATTCATATTTTGGGTAATGTGAGATAAATTCTCAGTTGTGTATCATATTTTTACTTAACTTCTCATTTTGGCAAAATATCATATAATTTTCACATAATATCGTACTTAAAATACCTCTTAAAATATATTGTATAATTTTCACAAAATGTAGTACTACAACGTTCTAATGTAGTATTTATATCCTATTATGTTGTATAATTTTATGAGAAGTAAAAGTAAAAATATTCCAAACAGCTAGGAAGTTATTTCAATCTGCTCCATATTTTATAATAGTACTTAGGGTTGGATGAGTGATTGATCTTTATCCATTGTCATTTAAACTGCATTAGTAATCGTCACAGGCCCAATTCATTAGTTATTGATTCTTTACTTTAATTACACATGCATAACATTTTCCGTCACTTAACAATAAATACAATTTACATTAAATGTTAATTAATAAAGAATCAACAAATAAATATATAAATAACAAAAATTATGACTTGCAGACTTATGAATAAATGAATGAATAGATATCTACTATTAATATTTAGAATTATAAAATTTTTTCTTTCACGTCCCTTCACTTTGCACCTAAACGGTCATGAGCAGGACAGTGCCACCTTTACCGTCTCCTGCAGCTTGACTGTCTCTCGCGGCGATGCATGCCGCACACCTAACTTTGTTAGCCTCATGTAGTCTCGTATCCTTCGTCTCTACATGCAATTTTTGTTGAGGATGACCCATCGCAGCATTACACTTGTTGTCGCCTGCGACGACATCAATTCTATTGCCCTCCATCGCGAAAGCTTTGTCCACAAAGTGTGGACATGTCTATTTCTTCTCCCCGAGATCTGAATCACAAATTCTATGGTGTCTATTTGTCAGAGTACCACATCTCCGAGATTAGGACCAAATTCAAATTAAGACCAATGAGTGTCGAGGCGTCAAATTATTTAAATTCATGTTAATTAATTGTTTTTTTATTCGTTATCATCAAGAGCTTCATGGATTTTGTGGTGAATTATAGGAAGGTCTAACTTAAATCAACCTTGATAACATAGTTTAAATTTTAAAGAAGATTCAAATCGGCAGATTTAATGTGTCGCGCGTCCAACATTTGGTAAACTTTAAACAATTATTTGAACATGCACTGCAGCAACATTCTCTCTGATAAAAACTTGCAAGAATCTTCAAACACCAAAAAAGACACCTTTTCCTTTTCAGAGAGAGAGAGAGCCAAAACTTGAAAATTAAGACCGTTGGATGATGGAAAGATGTAAGAAAAAGGAAAGGACAGCATGCTAACGTCCGAAATCTCAATTTGGAGATTTATTAAACACCTAATTTACTTTACTGTCCTCTTCCTCCAATTATATTCCATCCCACTAATAATTCAAACTTTCAAACTTCCAATCTCTTTCACCCTCTTCTCTTGTCTCGTCTCCCAATACGTAATAAAGTAATAACCCTCTATAAAAATATATACACACGCTTGCAGGGGGCATGGTTAAAATCCATTCTTAAATGCTGTTCAACGGTTTTAAAATCTAATGCGATTTTCTTTAGTTTTTATGTCTGCCAACCATTGAGTTTCCTATTCTTGCTGGCACTGTCTATTCAGATAACAGGAGGAAAGGGAAGAACGCGATCAGGGTGAGATTTATGTTGAAATGTTTGAGTTTTTTTAATTTTTGCTTTCTGGGTTTTAGTGCCCTTGTTTGTGTTCTGTTCTGCTGATGAAGAAATGGGAAGTTCGAAGCTCTGCTAGAAGAATCGTTTCACTGTTGCTGTTGAGTGTTTTTAATATAGTTCTCTTTCACTGTACTTGAGTGAATCATTTCGATCTGTCTCAAATTTAGTTTCAAGTGTTGTTGAGGTTTTTTTTTTTTTTAATTTGAATTAATTCTCAGATTCTTCACTTCTGGGACCTATTAAACACTATTGGAGGAAAGTTACTTTGAATTTTGAAATTTTGCTGAGTAACTTTGGCGGCTTTGCTTTTTGATGATTTTTTGTTGTAGATCCAACTATTATTAGTTGATTCATTGCTTAATTGCTTACACGCTTAAAAGTTGAAAAAGAGGAGAAAAGAAGTCAAGAAAAATCATGAAAAAGTTGATGCCTCTGTCTGCTTTAAAAGATTCACCAAAAAAGATCATGCTTTTGGCCCTAAAAGGTTGAACAAATAATTGCAATTTGCTCTGTCAACGATATTTGAAGGTTTAAAATGGTAGTGTTCTTGTATTTTCTGCTTTGAATGTTGGTGATGATAACTGGCCTACAATTTAAAGGTTGATCCAATTCAGTTTGACTTAGGGTTTAGATTCTGTAGAAAGAACTGGAAACAGATTCAGAGTTTCTGACATGCCAGTGTAATTGCTTTAATGTGTTTGTTGTTATGTTTGATACTCTAATTTAAGGTTGTTCTGTTGGACTATAGTTTTCTTGGTTCCTTTCATTGCGTTCGAATTTTGCAGCAAAAAGCATGTGCTATTTCACCAATGTTCCTGCTGAGCTCTTAACAAATCTGATTTCTCGTTACGATTTTGCAGATCAAGCTGTTAGTAGTTCTCAATCTTCGTTTCGGTGCTGTCAAAATTGATTTAATTGCTCTTCAAGAGTCTCAATATGCCAAGACCAAGGTATTATCTTATACTCAAGTCTGTTACATAGCTCAAGAATAGTTTTCATTGTGTCTTTTGATATCCATCCTTTCTCATGAATGCAGAGCCACGACTGAGCCCCCTCAGCGTATATCAACCCGAGGCCTGCCTAATCTTAGGACATCAAGCTCTGAATCTGATCCCTTGCCTCTCCGTCCTAACAGAAGCTTAAAACAATCTGATGGCCGATCGCCACGAAGCACTCAATCCAATCCATCAAATCCTAAGAAACTCGGGACCCGCATTGCGGATTTGGAGTCCCAACTCGGCCTAGCCCAGGAAGAGCTCAAAATTCTGAAGAACCAATTAGTCTCTACTGATTCTGCTAAAAAATCGGCACAGGATCAACTCGACAAGAAATCTAAGAAACAACAAAAAGTTGCTCCTGAGGTGCCTGAAATCAAAGAGCAGCACTCAGCACCACTTAAGACACAAATGTTGAGGGAGAAAGAAGAAGTATCGGATGATTCGCAGCAAGAAACTGATGTCTTCGAAGTTCCTATAGAGAAAGTAACTGTCGACCCCAAGGGTGAACAAGAATTGCCACATGAAGATGAACTCAAACCTAAATCACCAGCCATCTTAGAGAATCCATTAATTCACGAGTTAGAGACAAAGAATGACGAAATTAACTCTCTGAAAACAAACTTAGATGAGAAGGAGAAAGAACTACAACTTTTCCGTGAAGAAAATGAGAACATGAAGAGCCAGCTCAATGACAAGTCAGTAACCATATCCTCAGCTCAATCTGAAATTGATGAACTGAAGAGGAAGCTGAATAATGCCACCGAAGAGCTCGAGAAGAGTAAAAGCAGAGAAGACGAGGCCAACAAGAAGCTAAACGCTGCTGAAAAAGCGAGGGAGGAATTAGAGAACGAGATGAAGATGCTTCGCGCGCAAACTGAGCAGTGGAGGAAAGCAGCTGATGCTGCAGCCTCGGTTCTGGCTGGAGGAGCAGATATGAGTGGCAGAAGGGTGTCCGAGAGGTGTGGATCGATGGATAAACATTACGTCAGTGCTTTTGAATCGGTTGGTGGATATGGCGGTTATGTGGGGTCTCCTGTTATGATCGACGATCATGATGATATCTTCGGAGGTGAAAAGAGGAAAGGTTCTTCCGGTATTCGAATGTTCGGGGATTTGTGGAAAAAGAAGGGCCACAAATAATATCATGGAACTTGATTGGTTCATGGTAATGGTTATTTTGTTAGAAAATGGTTGCTTACCATTTTCATTTGATTGTAATATGTGTTAAACTTGATGTTTCTGTCGATTTGTTGTAGTTTTTGAATGCACGTCTTGGATGCATGGATCACTTGAAATATCAGGAATCACCCCAGTATATTAGATGTTGTTACCCATTATGTGTCTATATTATGCCTTTTAGAAGTAATTCTTTCATAAATTTAAGGAAAAAGTTGTTCTTCCTGTTTCAGGCAGCTTCATTAAAACAAGTTAATTTCGGATTTAACCGTGCCTTGTACTGTACTATTGATGTACGAGGGAAAATTCTATTATCTCTCAAGTAATCATATGTCATATATTACATTTGTTATTCAAGTTACATACTCTAATCTACCTATCGTGCAACAATTGTAAAATACTTGTTCATTCATTGTAGTGGTTTCGCCGAGCCGGACTCGGGCTAGATTTATCCATGAATGAGCACCACCTGTTGCCTGAAGCTAGAGTGCTTTCCCAACTTCGTACAAAATTGATTTGGTTCTCATCTTGACTTGATAACAAATTAACAACAGAGTTGCTGAGTACTTAAAATTTACTAATACTGAAAAATGGCATACTGTAATTACTCAAATTATCTCCATACTCGATGAAAGCCATCTCAAAGAAAAGAAGAAAATTAACCTCTTACGCTATACTAATATAAATATGTTGTATATATGTATAGTTCTTGATCTCTTCCATCTCCATCTCTCCAATTTCACCCAAACATGGCCCAATTTATAACCTTAGTACTCTTCCTCTTCCTCAATACAATCTCTCTCAATTTCCTTCCATGCCTCACTTCAGACTCAAATGGCTTCACTTTAAAGCTCATTCACAGGGACTCTCCCCTCTCTCCTCTATACCAACCGAACCTTACCGCATTCCAACGCTTCACAAGAAACGTCGAAATCTCGAAAACCCGAGCTTCCCGCTTCCATCACAGGATTCAAACAATAAACTCAAAACGAACTCTGCCTAACAAGTCCTTAAGGCTTCCGCTTAAACACATTGAATCCCTCTACACAGCCGAGGTAGGCCTTGGCACCCCTGTAAAGAAAAGAACCCTAATCTTCGACACTGGCAGCGGCCTGACATGGACACAGTGCAAACCATGTGGGGGATGCTTCAAACAAGCCGAACCTCTTTTCGACTCCAAAGCATCAAGGTCGTATCATGCGATGTCCAAACACAACAAACTAGCAAAATCCTTCAAATGCACTCTATTACTAGGCTGCATTTACTATGCTGGGTACTACACTGGTGAATATTCAGTTGGATTTGCCTCGGTCGAAACTTTCACATTCCCTACATCTAACAGAGTCCCCCGTACCGTGCCTGATATAATTTTTGGGTGTGGGGCCACGAGCCGGGGCCCATTCGGACCCTCAAACATCGCCAGCGGGATACTAGGAATGAACAAGGAGCCTACTTCCTTCGCCCGACAGCTCGGAAGCCTGATCAAAGATCAATTTTCATACTGTCTGACGAACAATTTAATGGCATCGTATCTGAAATTCGGCGATGAAGCCATGCCACGAGGCAGGATTATGCAAAGAACCCCTGTTTTGAGATTAGAGCAGTATGTATTGAGACTAATGGATATCAGCATTGGTGGGAGAAGGTTGGGACTAACACAAGCAATGTTCCCGGAAGGGTGCTCCATTATTCGGGCTCGTCAACCAGTCTTCTGAATAGAAGTGCTTTTAATGCTGTGAAAACCGCATTCATGAGCCATTTTGCGAGGTTTAAGGATGTGAGAATAGTTAAGGACAGGAAAATGGCAGGGGTGTTTCTCTGCTACACGTTCCCCGTCGGGTTTAGGAATTTCCCGAACATGACGTTTCATTTCCAGGGGGTGGATTTTGATGTTCCGCGGGAGAATGTTTACATGTTCATGTTCGAGAAGAGAATGTTTTGCATTGAGATCATGGAGTCGAGGAGCATGACGATTCTGGGGGCTTATCAGCAGAGGAATATGAGAGTGGTGTATGATTTGAGGAACGATGTGCTTTCGTTTGCTAAAGAGGATTGTTCCAAAAATGCTGCTTGATACATTTCTTTGTTCGACAGGATGCAGAAACTTCTCAAATTTGTTCATGATTGACTGATGTTAGATACATATTTACCAGTTAACATGGCAAATCCTGGCCGGGAATGATCATGAAAGTAAATGTTTATGTTAGGGGGATTGCCGTTGAAACTAGCTTCCTTCATGTATGATTTTCAATTATTGACTAGTATATATATAATATGATGGTGTATTTGCTTTAACTGGTTAGTTTGTTGCCCTGTTTAAATTCATTTTTTGGTTTAGATTAGCACGTTCACAGTCGACTATAGTCATTAGTCTGACTTGCCGAAGAATCAATAATATTTAAACTCATTGAAACATAAAAGTACAAAATAACTATCATTCAGATTTTAAACACATTCAAATTACTAAAATCTCAATGGAAATGTTAATGAAAATGACAACAAATGTAGCAAACAATTAAACTACAACAAACACAGAATCATATATAACCACACCCAATAACTCGAACAATAATTATTGATCATTCCCCAAAGAATTTCCAAATCCCCCCATAAATAAATGCTTCCCATGCTTAGAACCTGGATCGCCTGCACTCAATAGAAGTTCCCTGAGGAAACCTCTGAAAATCAGCACAGTAGTTATAAACCATATGTCTCTGTTGCACCCATCTCAACCTCTTTCTGCCATTCGCATCCAAATCCTGAGTCCTCCATGACCGAGAATTACCGCAGGACGACCATGACGTTCCAACTGCACAGCCATCGATGTTGAAGTTCCTATAATAGGCCACGAACGGAGCTCTGGTCCAGTCGGTCTTCACCCGCCCCCCTTGAGTGGCCCAATCGTCTGCATTCCACAGGCTGCAATGCACTCTCATGGGCTGCTTCGTCGGGAATGGGATGCCGGCCCACTCGTGGTTGTGGAACACTCTTATGGGGCTGTTGTCCACCATGAATCTACAGATGTCGACACAAATTAGAAGCCATTTTTGTTAAGAAGTCAGAAATAATGGAAATATGCATGGATGAAGCCTGAAGGGGTGTAAATGTAATGAGTTTGTGAAAATTGATAATTACATGATGCGTTGAGGATTCCAGACGATGGAGTAAGTGTGGAAAGCCGCAGTTGGATCGAACCAGAGATGGAACTGCTGTTCTTTATTCCCTTTCCCTTTGGCGAAAACATTCGTGTGAACCGTGTAGGGCTCGCCGGAGGAGTTCCCCAAGAACTCGAAATCGATTTCATCGTGCCCTTCTCCTTGAGAAGATAACTGCAATTCAACGCATGCCGTAAAATTCAATTCAATTCGTTTACTCTAATGGAAGTATAAAACTAATTAACAGCATGCATGTTGAATAAGGAAAGAACTTTCGAAAGAGCTAGTACTGACAAAGAATGTGGTGACAGTTCCTGCAGAATTTCCAGGGACGAGTTTGAGTTGCATGTCGAATCTGCCGAACAAATACTCGTGCTTGGATTGAAATCCGGAGCCCGAATATTTATCCAGCGACAAAGACAGGCCGCGGCCGCCTTCGGTTATCTTGCCACGGCCGTCGCCCCACGTAATTTCGGCGTTTCTGTAGAAATTTGCTTCGGAAGGGGCTGAGAAAAAGGCCAGCATCATAAAAACTGAAAGCATTAGGATATTTGGCGCCATTTTTTTCTAAGGTTTGTGATTAGTTGTTTCTTGTATTTGGTGATGATCAAGAATGAAGAGCCTCAATATTTATATAGAAGGATTGACATGGGGGCGGGGGGCCGGGGTTATGGAGGGGCTAATTTGTTGTTTATGATCATGCAAAGAACTTTGAGCTGGAATGCATGAAACGGGAGCTGGATAATACTCTTTCGAACCAAACAGCAGACAAGTATAATTGTACGCGAACGCCTATATTGGGTCCACAATCAGGAAAATTCACTACTATATTTTGATTTATTTTGTTCATAAGGTGAGGCATTATTTTGATAATTAATTTTCAAACTAGCTCGACCAAATTAAAATAGTATAACAAGAGGAGAGTGACTTATAATAGTTGTCATGTGATTAAAATAAATTTTAGAAAAAGTGAGAGAAATTATAATATTCTTACAATATATATATTTGGCTAAGTTCGATTGAATTGGACGTAGATTAGCATTTTCTAAAATTTATTTGTATTTAGTTTTAAAATTATGATTTCGCCCTTTTACTAATTAATAAAAATTTGATGGAATTTTCTTGTGTGAAGTTGTTTGCTCATGGGTACACTACAAGAAATCTTGCGAATTTCGACGGTTTTTTTAATTCCGAGAAAATATTTTCCTACATGCTGTGTTCCCTTGGAATTCACTGTTTCCCGGGGAATTCCGACAAAACTTCCCATCCGAATTCACAGAATTTCTTGTAGTGGTAGTTCATACAGGAACTCCGTAAAAATAAAAGTAATTTAATCCGAGTCTGAATCGGCTAATTAAGTGATGTAATAAAGAACGAGTGTTTTATGGTAGTTGTGTGATTGATGAGAATTTTAGGAAGAGTAACCATATATTTAAATGACATGTAATACATTTATTCTTTTAATTAGTTAGGTTTGATTAAAATTTTCTAACATAGGTGTGCTAATTTGGCTACTGTGAACAAATAAAAGCCCAAAATTTCCAAATATTATTTTCTTATATTTTTAGTTTGAAACATATATCGCCTTTTTTCATTTACTAAATATCTTTAAAATATGAGATCTTAGTACTAAAATGACATATATATCTCTTTTCCAAGTCTTTTTTAAATAAATTCAAAAGCCTTCTATCATGTACTGTTGTGGGGAAATCAGTTGAAAACATTGATTTGGCAGCTTACTTCGAAATTATGAGAAAACTTGCATGATCTTTCTAGTGCACATATTCAATCATGATACAGGCATATGATACAGACATAAATATAGTGATATAATTTTTTAAAAAAATATTTTTTTAATTTTATTTATGAAAAGCGTTTGATACGGTGTTCATAATATGATATAATCATTTTAGAAGTATTTCCGCAATAAAGATGATTCGTCCTTATTATTTAGATTTTAGAGACATGATATCGGACCTTACCTTACAAATCTTTTAGAAAATGCTATTATAATTTGGGGATGGAAAGCGGTGGGTGGGATTGTAAGTTGTAACAAGATGTTCATCGTATATTAATATGGCATCATAATCAAATAATTAATAGAGCAGAGTTTATATATGAATTTGTAAATTATTGCAGTATAACTGTACGTATAATAATAATTCACATATGCTGCATCATTATTATACTATAAAATATAAATATTAAATAGGTGTCCCAATTGGCTGTTTCTCACTTCAATTTTCATTCATTAATGGAGTATTATTTTGCATAGCGGTGTGAAGGATTCGCTTGGTGGAATGATTTTGTTAGGAGGATTGTATTACACAATATTAAATAGAAATAATTTCATTTCACTACCATACACTTAGTTCTAATTATAATGCAGTTTATTATTATCGAAAAATTATATATTTTTTTTCTAATTTTGAGAATCATTGTGGTCCCCAAGGTTCCGTTATGTCATTTAAAAAATATCCCTAATTTATTGTTAAATTCATAATTTGTAGAAATCATTTTGTTTATATTTATAAATTTTATGGACGATTTTGTAATTTTGATCGTATATTCAATGTAATACTCATAAAACCATCAGAGACATAAATATATTTTTACAAAATTTCCTTAGGAATCTCAAATCAAATAAGATTTATAAAGACTAAAATATAATTTCTTAATAATAGTGGATTAAGTTGTAATTAAATTTAAATATATGATAGTTACATGCCAATGACCCTTCAATAGATATAATTATGTTCCAACCTTTCTGAATTTTAAATATAGTTAATTTTGAACACCATTCATTCTTTCGATTTTAGTGCATTTTATTCTCTAACTTTTAAATTAGTACAATTTTTCACCTAATAGTTATAAAATGTCGCACTTAACCTTTTTCAGCAGAGCGGATCTATACGAGTAAGTTCTAGATGTGTTGATATTATATGTTAAGTCGAAGTTCTCAATGTAAAGTAACATAGTGATAGTTTCGAAATCAAAATCTGGTAACTTATAAAGGAGAAATCATCGATCGAAGATTGCGCGCGGCTGGCAGAGCTTTGCAGCGGTTTCCGGAGGCTAATAAAATCGAATGGGGTACAAACATTGTTTGTCGTGGAAAATCGAACGCAACGGTGGTGATCTTGTCACTTGAGTTGCCTTGACGAAAGAAAAATCGACTATCAAAATTTCTTAAAAGGATTTAAGTATAACATTTTCTAAAAATTAGTAAGTCAATCACACTATTCAAAAATTAAGGCGCCAAGTACATAAGAGTTAAAAGGACAAGAAGGTGCTTGAAATTTATCCTTTTAAATATTACACTTTTATCCTTTTTAATTTCCAATTTTTAAATACCCTATTCATTATGTTCTATTAGGGGTTTTGGTGTAGCCGACAGCGTGTAATTCAGTTAGTTGCGAAGAGGCAGATTTTCAACAAGGTGCAAAATTTAATTCCTACAGACTGCAGTATGGGAGCTTTATTCTTGAGTCTAATTTGAATTTTGAGGGTGAACTCCTTGTAGACCTGTGAGGAGCACCTCCCCCCCCCCCCCCCCTTCCCCCTCTCCCACTCACTTACTTTGTTGGGTGGGGATGTGGGGGCTCTTAAAATTGGGGATTCAACCTTTTACGACAAGGGATTTCGAGTGTACGGTTGAAGACTTGCAGTAATTCACCAGTACTATGAATTTTGTACATTTCGATAATTGCATTGACTCCAAATTAATTTAAACAATGTTCAGTAATCTCCATTTTCTAATACAAATCAATTTGAAAAAATTTAGTGGTGTTAGTAATGCTATGGAGAGTAATTTGAAAAACTCTAATGATATCAATAATTCTATATTCTCAGATTAAATTGAAAATTTATTAAGTATTATATATAAATTTCAATAAGAAAAACTTTAAAATCATTACCAATAGAATGTTTGTAATTTATTGGCAAATTATAAAGTGATGAAAAAGCAATTTCAGAAATTAAAAGGGTCCATATAATTATGTCTAACCACATGGAATCTTAATGTAACTCAGACTAGTAATATAGTATAAATTCTAAATTCTAAATATTTGTATATCTCATAATTACCTAGGTATTAACTTAATGATTTATTAATAATTCGATTAATTTCAATTAATAATAATGAAATCCATACTGCCGAAGATAGCCTGCTTTGAGTTTCCCATTATTATACCCTCATCTTATCTCGATTTATTTGTGAGTACTTCAACTTTTCCCTTACTATTCCTACTAACATAATCGATACATACACCTTATAAGTTGAAGATTATATTTCATTTAATTCTAATTGAGCAACACCCCACAAAAAGTATGCTTGAGCTATCCCAAAATCTTATCGCATAGTTATAAGAAGATTGACAGAGATCTACTCAAAGAAATCCAAGC
>JBBMKE010000011.1:11492780-11508247 GCA_037834125.1 Lippia alba | reverse complement strand
TATATATATATAATAAAATAATTTTATAAGTTTTTCTATAATTATATAAAACGCTACGCTAGACGGACACACACACCCAAAAAAAAAAAAAGAAAAACCTAACTCTAACCAACGTGCATGCCTAACCTAATAGTTCTAATTACAATCAAATTTATATATATTAGAAATATAATTCGAATCAAATTTATATATATTAAAAATATAATTCGATAAGTTTTTCAATAATTACAAAACACTAGCCTAAATCTACTCAATGTACCTAGATTAATAATTCTAATTCTAATCAAATTTTAATAAATCTCTTTTAACATCTATAAATACTAACTTAATACTTAAAATTTAAAACATAAAATTTTGTTTTCCTATCAATTATTAGGATAGGAGATTTGAGTACTTACGCTGCACTCAAACAAAGGGGCTTTTTATTACAAGGATATTCATCATACGATTTAGATAAATTCTTAAATTTTCGTCAAAATTAAATACCAACACCATTTATAAAAAAATCAAAGTGAATATTGTCTAGATTTTAAAACAATCTTTTCGTAGAGGTAATAGTTTGGAAATCTGACATCCCCCCAAACCTTGATGATATTACCAAAACGCATTGAAATTAAATTATGAAGTCAATTGTGCATTTTATTTTTCATATATATTAACAAGGTAATATAAATAATTGAATATAAATTGCAAAAAGTTATGATAAAAATATTGTGAAATTATATCAACAACAACAAATATTATACATTATTATTACATTATAGTAACGGATTAGCACTTCCAGCAAAGATAATATAAATCTCAAATTAAGAAGCCTGTATAAAAAAATACTACTATCGATTCACTAGAATTAAATCAGAAGTCATTTATGATCAAACGCAGGTTGTTAAGATGAGATGGTATACAGTCAAAAAAGAAATAGAAATTTAAAGATGATCATGGTGGATGATGAAGTAAATAAAATAATATTATTATTTTTATATTATTATACAAATATACTAAAATAATTAATACTTTTTGCGGGGCACAACAATTGGAGCCATAATATTCAATGATGATATGAACCAATTTGATGGAAGGTTTTTGACTAATGGAATGTATATTATTTCTAATAGAGAAATTTAAAAAGTTAAAACAGAGCTCATTAACCCTCACCATGAGAAAGAACTTCTATTAATGAAGTATATTGTTGCGACGAATGCTCATGAGTGTTTAACAAACCAAGTCACCTACAACTTATTGATTTTGGAGATATAAACGAAGAACAACAGAGCCCAATTAGTATAAGTTTGTCTTTTTAACATTATAGTAAAGTGTGTTAATTCTTTTTTTTTTTTTTACCATCTTACTATTATGTTTATGCTGCAAATACAATTGCAGATATTTTTGGAATTTTATGAAAAGTGAAGGAAGTTAAAGAATGAAAATTTTACAATGGTTTCAGTGCATATGCTAAAGTAATTACATTGGTCAACTATGAGTAAGTATTATACACTTAATGCATAGTATTTCCAAAAAAAAAATCATACATTCATTTTTTATATTTTCTTAATCAAAGATTTTAATGAACTTATTACATTATTGTTTTTATTATATTGTAGGCATTTTTCTATGGTTGTCAGCCTTTGGGATGGTCTCGTTACAAATGAAAGCCAAAATTTAAAAGAAATAGTTGGTGAACATCATGTAATAACTATTGGAAAAGTCAAAGCAAAAAAATATATGGGTAAAAATTCAAATAGACTCAATATTTGCAGTTATAATTAGATGTACATATCTGTATATATATAATTTTACATTTATTATTTGTCAATAGATGAATTTCAACTTCAAACTACACAAGCATCATTTTTAGAAGTAAACCAAATACAAGACAAAGTTTTGCATATGTAACAAAGGTAAGAATTCAAATATTCGAAATTACTTAGTTTTTTATTTTTAACTCTAACATATATGTACTCTATATATTATTAGATTCAAAACAAATTCAACATCACTATGAAAAAAAGAATGAAAAGTACTATACCAGACGTGACACTAAGAGATATCATATACAAAAGATTTACACTATTTGAGGTAATTAATTTAATGTATTTATAATTTGGTCATTTAATATATAATAGTAAAATATTTAATATTGGTTATCTTTTATAAACTATGTAAGATACGTATAATAGTTTTAAAGGAGTGGTCGACAAAGTTGAAAATAAATCCTCTTTATGATGTGAGGCATGCAAAAAAAGTAATACATCAATAAATAAATCTGAAGAGGGTGTTTTCTGTAAAAAAATACAATGCTGAATATATACAAATAATAATGAGGTACTATACAGTATCATGCAATCAATAAATAAATTTTTAATTTTAATTTTTCATTTTTAAATAACGTTTCAATTATTAATAGGTACAGAGTGGCGCTAAATGTTATACATGAAAGATGATAATACTTCCATCACATTATTTGAAGAGCCAACAACAATGTATATAGATGCTCAGTATATCAAATATTAAAAATCAATTGAAGATAGATGCTCAGTATATCAAATATTAAAAATCAATTGAAGAGGTAATTGATTTTCATAAACAATGCATTTTTTATTTCATAAATAGACAAATCATTAAAATCTCAATTAATATATTTTATGGTCAAATTATTAACACTTTTAATGCTTCAGGGAGAATACAAGTCAAGATATTATAGGACTGAGTTTTCAAGCATTACCGGAGTTTTGATTTCTCATTACACTTAATCGAAGAGTAGAAGTAATCAATGAAAAATTGCATGTGGTAACTGATGCAATCAAAAAAGTAGAACCGAACATACGTAGACATGAAAGGTGAAAAGAAATTCGAATCTATCTACAATTATAGAGAAGATGATGGAGATATAGTACAAGAGGATAATGTTGAAAAGGATGATAGATCGAACGTTACAATTTCGAGAGATGAAGATTTACACCAAGGTGATTACCAGAAAATGATGGTCATAATGATATACGAAAATCTACAATTTCTAAAGATTGTGGAATGAAGAAGAAACGAAAAAGTAAAAAACGAGATAAAAATGTCTTCATAATTGAGGTCAAAAGAATTAATACCGAAAAGTATAATCTTGAAAGTACAAATGACCTTTACATCTTGGGTAGCAGCGAGGACACACTTCAAAATTTTCATGAAGAAATCAAAAATAAATCGCACATTATATCAAAGAAGATCAGACAAGAGAAGGAATGAAGTATATTCAATTTACATAGTTCTTTTTATAATTCTCTAGGCTTCTACCAAAACTTTTTATATATGACTTATCATTTGTTACGTATATCACAAAATTTTGGACTATACTTGTATTTAAAAGTTAGATTTACTTATGTTTAAAAGTTACATTTATTTAAGCAAATAATCGTTTATTTACTTGAGTGTTTATCTCATGTTTTCCTAATTTGATTTTTTTTTATAGTTACTTTATTTGATTGTTTTTCTAATCTCAATACTATTAGTTATTAGTCATAAATGGAACGATTGATTTTATAAAATTTGTTTTGTACGTGAATTTTTCAAAATGAAAGAGGTGTTAAAAACTTTATTACATGTATTTAATCAAGTTAGAAACTTTTAATATTTAAATAATAATTTATTAAACTAAATATAAGAGTAACACTTATTTAATTAAATTCAACGAGTTGCATGTTGAATTTTCCACCAAGTCTAAAGAATAATTTCTCATGTCCATGAAGCAATAAATTTAAGCAAATAGAGCATATGGGTACGACACATTTGGACAATCTCAAAAATTAAATTCAAGCAAATAAAGCCTAGAAATATGGCACATCGGAAAAATCTCAGAAATTAAGACAATTTCAAATTATTACAAATAATTATCTACTAAAATAAAAAAATCCCCAAATAACTCAATCTCATTTCACAAATCAAGCAACCGGCAAAAACATTTTCATTTTTATCAAATATTGTAAAATAAGAAAGATAACATCCTTACAATGCCAATTTATATTGACCAAACAAGTGAATATACCATTTTGACCAAGTGATTCTCTAATTAGTTCACGTGATCTTTGTTATTATAAAAATAATTAAATAAAAATGATAAATTTTTAAATGAGATACACAAATACACTTACTTAGCTAAAGACCAAACTGGGGTGGGTATTGCGGTGGAGGGAGCTGGTGCTATCGGCTTTAAAGATTGAAGTAGAAGGCGGAAGATATGGAAGGCAACGGTGGGGGCGACTTGGTGAGTATGATGAGTGTTGGATGCGTAGGGCAAACGAGAAGGTGTCATCTATTAGCTGGTGGTGGCAACGGGACTTGGTCGGTGGAGTGCGGAGGTGAAAATTGAATATTACTAAACACGTACTTATTGATGCGCGCATGTGAGTGAAAGAGAGAGAGTGATACTATGGTTTCTTTTTCTTAATGTGTGTGTATGAGTGAAAGAGGGACTGAGAGTATATGGTTGGTTGGTTTTTTTTTTTTTCCCCCTTTTGAAGAAGATATACCGCATAGTTAATGGAATTGACACTTGGTAGTTGAGTTTTTAGAAATAATAAAATTGATTTGATTCATTTATTATATATTTTTTTAAAACACATTCACACTCAATCGGTATCCAAACTCGAGACTTTATCCTGGAGAATGAATCCATTAACCATTTAAATCAATTCCCGTTGACAAAATTGATTTGATTAAAAATAAATAGATCTAACTCATTTATTTGTGTCAATCTAATGATATAGCTGTACAAAAATAATATATGAATAAAAATTACTATTAATGCAGAAATACATTATAAGAGAAATATAATTAATTTATATAAATAATTTAATAATAAATAAAAATTATAAAATTTTTAATTTTTTATATCTTTTAGTAACATAGTTTTGGATATTCTTATTTCGATTTGACTAGATTTATAAAAGTAGACATATATTGTTTATTTATTTAGATATTTCTGTACTTTCAATTACTTTTGATTATTATTTAATTCAAGATTTTTTTTTAATTTCAAAAATAAGTTGAATTGGTTAATAATATTATTACATTTATGTAATTAAGTTAAAAATTACTAACATTTTAATTTATTAAAATAAAAAAAGCAAAAAACTAATTAAGAAAAATGAAGAACATGCCACACACGTTGACTTCGCTAGTAACATTAAATGTCTGAGGCTTGTCTTATTTCAATATTAAATGTTGGATATCACCTGCACATTATCTGATATAAGTACGAGGCGCCCATGTTGCATGTTCATCAACTGTCGCATGTTCATTTAATGCACATTGATAGTGTAAACTTGAGCATGCATAACCACCACACTATAAATACTTCAATATTTAATACATTTGGTAGATACATTTACTGAACCTCTCGACCTCTCTCTTATTTTTCTACCCATCTCGAGAACCATACTGACTTGAGCGTCAAAGAGTCAAACAGGGCACAACCTTCATTTCTTCAGCGCAGTCGATAGCTCAAATTTGTTTCCCTTTCAACCATTTTTAAGCTGAGAAATTTCATTAAATACAAATTCTTGAATGTTGGTGATATAGATCCAGAGCGGGCTCAAATCGAGATACCATCAAATATATATAATTTGTTTTTATTTATATATAAGTATAATAATATAAAAATTAATTATATTACTATATTTACGAACGTAAAATCCCAGAATTTTAATGATGCGTAAAAGTTTATTTTAAGAATGTTAAGATCTTAATGAAAATAGTATTGTCTAAATAAAATTCTAATTAATTACACTAATAGTAAAATCTACTAGTAGAATTCAAAATCACGTCCGAGCGTGCTTGTAAATTCTAACTTATTTCTATTTAATATAAGTAAAATTTAAATTTTCAAATACTCTCAATACTGGTGAATATAAATTAGAATCTAGTTATCATTTATTAATTTTTTTATTGTAAATAAAAACTAAATAAAATAAACTTATTTTTGTTTACTTGTAGATTTAAAATGTGAA
Organism: Lippia alba; assembly: GCA_037834125.1. NCBI lineage: Eukaryota > Viridiplantae > Streptophyta > Magnoliopsida > Lamiales > Verbenaceae > Lippia > Lippia alba. The sequence goes on along the minus strand of JBBMKE010000011.1, from coordinate 11,502,254 downwards.
AGGTAAAAAAACATCCGTTAAAGTATGTACATATTTTGTCTAATTTATCTTAAAAGTTAATTAATGAGATACAGATTGCTAAGTACTTTTAAATTAGCACATAGTTTAATATTTTATCAATATGTGACAGGTTTATACACACCTCCGTCATGCTCAACCCGAACTAGTGGAAGGTTTAGCATCTTATCAATATGAGACATGTTTAAAACTACTTGTTAAAGAATCTGTAAACGTTGAAATTCTGGTGATAGAGTTGCAATTAGGTCTGATTAGCGCTATTCTTTCATGTTCATAGGAAAAATCTTTTCTTTTGTTCGGCTATATTCTCACAATTTTTAAAAATATTAACTAGACGAACTTTTTGATCATACGGTACAGCTTTAAAATTTGTGATCAATTATTTCGCTATTTGAAGTTGTAAAACTTACCATATATCACACCAAAATTCCCTCCAAAAATAGAAGAAACAACAAATAGAAAAGCAAAAACAGTGCGGATTCATGCATAAAAGTCTGCAATAATTGCATTGTTGACACACAGCCGAAAACGAAGAGCATCTTCAAATACATTGTATTCAATTATCATGTTGGAGACAAAAAATGACTTTTTATTCAGACATATTTAAGAGAATGCTTTGTTATTAGGTAGTGGAATTAATTAAATAAAAATGGTAGTGGCAGAGTCAAAGGTAAAAATATTCCTGATCGCACACATTCTCAGGATATTATTCAACTTCAAATCATAGTACCACTTCCAAGTAACTGCTGGTGATTGATACATATGTTTTAATGATTATGAGTCCTGACTCATGCCAACAAACCATGTGGCTATATATTTAATTTAATAGTATTCTCTAATTTTAACATAAATTTAGAAATATTATTATTTTATCATAATATCATATTAAACACCGTGTTTAATACTTCGGGAAAAAAAAAAAAAGTTTGTGTCAAACATATCTATTTTCTATCATTTCACCATATTCATAAATATCCCTATATCCGTACGTCCTATATCATATATTTTTAGGGCCGGGGTGTATCTTATTAGAATTAGTTCATAGTGATAAAAAGGAGTTTTCAAAAAAAATAAAAAGGAGTGATAGCCTGATAGGCAGTTAACACCCTGTAATGGGTGTTTATTTTATTACTTGTAAAGTTTAACGGTAAAGAAGAAATCTTAGATCAATCTGAAAAATACTATGATGGTTACATTTTTGGGAGAGTTGCCATAATGGAGGATGGGTAGGAATACAGTCAAGTGAACAAGATAATCACTACTTTTAAAATAATACAGTAAGAATTTTACTGTTTATTCTTATCCATTTGAATTGACAATGAAGTAAACTATCTTACTTCATATCATAACATTTTATTTAATAACATAATAATGCAGTTAGTATAGATAGATAGATAGACGAACAGACATTTATGACAACCAAAATGAAAATAACCTATCAAAGTTGGTCCAATTATTACCAACCTTCTGCAATATGGGATGACAACTACATACGCCATTTTAGAACTATAAAGATGAAATATGTTGCAAATCTTATAATCATCAAGTTTGAAAATTACAAATTGTCTCATTTAATTAGGGTTGATTTTTATGAGTGTTCTGACTATTTTACTTTTAAACTGAAATTTTAAAAATAAAAATGAAAAATAAATTTAATGGCTGGTTTTAAACTATTAAGTTGAAGGTACATGGATCAATCTCCTCATAGCTACACCTATATCTCAATCGAATGAGATAATTTGTAATTTTTTGAAACTTATAAAGGTATGGTAAGTAATATCTTCATCTTTTTTATTATAAATTGTAATTATGCCATCTCAAAGGGTGTTATTGAGTGCATAATTGTGCACTATTGTTTATTTAACCTTATCTTCAAGTTGGCACCAACTTAATTGATATTAATAGTAATTAGTAAAATCGCAATGTAAAATTATCTGGATTAAGTAACTTATGTAATTTTAAGTTGAATACTGATTTTAACATAGAATTCCTTGTCAATTCGAGTGAATAGGACAAATGCAACAAAATGATGATGTCCCGAAACTTAGTATATATTTTTAACTTAATCGGAGAATAGAATAGTTAATTAATCATTCACATTTTACTTTATTTTTCATAAATAAAGGACATTGAAATTAGTAAGTTTTTTCATTATGACCAAAGATTTTTTTTTAAAATAAAAACAGTCAGAGCTAGCGACCATAGAGTTTTACTGCGACCCAACCCCAACTTGTTTATTATCAAATCGGGACTTCCAGATATACATACAATGAGACATAATCCAAATATCACTCTAAGTTATTTAAGTTAAAATGCTCACGGAAAGAAAGACGGGAGAGATACAACATGTGGGCATAATTAAATTTAACATTCCTTATGCACACTGATTGAAACGGATCAATCGCTGGCCTATCTAGGTGCCCATGTATCCGGGCAACAACAAGACACGCTAGTATAGATCTAAGCTTGCAACGACCAATAACACTACTGACGTCCTCAAAGAATAACTTATTAAGATAATCCAGTTGATTAAGTACCCTCTTATAGGGGTTAATCTGGAAATTGTCTCTGACTTAGGCGCTTACTACTTCAATAGTTTGAGGCCAAGGGATTGTTATTCATTAATCACTGTAATTTTTGTAGTAACTTGTTCTCTTGAATGTAATATTCTTGTAATTAGTTGAATGTAATGTATCTTGTTTTCCAAAAGAAAATGAAAACCTCAAATTTCAGCTTCAATTTTGTTAAAACATTACATATAATCCTAAGCACCATGCTCTTAATTTATTTATAGTTTTTCACCTAAGTTTCTTTATCTCATTTGGAAAATCGCATGAACACTAATATGATTGCAGTGATTACATATGACCCAAAAAAAAAATGAAATGAAAAGAAACATTATTTCAGGATGCTATCATATAACACAAGTTGAATTATAACAATTTTAATTCATTTATCTCGATTTAAATTTGAATTGTTGTACCAACTCCCAAATATATAAAATCACTCAAATAAGGATCGATTACAAACCGAACCGAACATAAACATATATAATTCTCTTAATTAAGTCGCAACTATACTCTTATCGATTCAGAATAAAAATATCTAATCAATCTAACATAGTACCACTCGATTGTATACACGTTCGTGCACGCGCATGCTGAGGTAATGCACGTCTCACATTGATCTCTAAGATCACACCATAGGACGTAAGCCCTATCCAACTATCCAAGTGTAATTCGTTAGGTTAGGGGGTATAAAAATAAAGGTGTTTTTAACGTTTACCCATAAGTTGAAAACCTCAAAAGAAAATGGTAAAACTAATGGTATGAGCCAATTATGTCCCACAATTTCAAGGATAGCAATGATTCAGTCCCACATTTGAGTTAGCCATAAAGAAGTAAAGATGATAAGATACATGTCTCGTTTCAGTTTAGATGAATGATGATTCCTTAGGGCATTAGGTGGCAAAGATTTTTATAGCAATTACGGTTGATTATGCTTATCTAACCCAATAAAACAAACTTCAAAAGTTGGAAAAGACTGCTCTCTTCTTAATTCCCACTTCTGCAATTCCACCCAATAATACTTTCCACATTGCTTGCAGCCTTCAGGTGTTGGAATTCCAATTTCAAGTTTGTTGTCTTAGTTTAGTTACGTGCTCAGTTTGAACAGATCGAAAAATAAAAATGTTCGTAAATTAAATAAAAATTCTATTAATGTTTAAGAAGAGAGAACTTTAATATCTCTAAATTTGTTTCAGTAATCGTACGTGTTAGTTGTACAAAGATTACGTTTTGAATATAAGTTTCTAATAAAATAGATGTCATTTCTTATTGGTTCCAATTTTGAATTGAAGGCATCAAGATATAAAACAAAATAAAAAATATTATTTTTTATTCTCTAAAGATGATTTTGCTGGATTTTGATCCTAATCTTTTAACTTTTTCTCACATTGCATCATTTTTTATTCCACATTATTCAATTTTAGTTCTCCGCTGCCTACGTGGCAAAAATTTGGGGACTTTTCCTGATTTTCCCTCCAAAATCTTAGTTAGCACTTAATATTTAAGAAAAAAATAAAAAATACCACGTAATTACTGGAAATAAAAAATCGTTCGCATCTTGACGGAATTTTGCAAATGAGTAGTGTAAATCAAACACCGTAATGCAAGGAACATGACGACGCAGACGCAATTGAAATTCGACTAACGTTTAAGAGATATGACTTGTTAAACATGGCTGATCGCGGCTCAAAACAGCAGAAACTTTGAACAAGACGTGCGGCCAGCTCCGATGCGGAATTTGGTGGATGAGGTGTGGAAATTCATCTAATCGACGAGAGCTACAACTTGGGAGTGACTTCATGGCCTGAAATGGCCGGACGACGAAGATATCGACTGACGAAGTTGCGGCTGACGACAGGCGCAACCTGTGCAACTTTCAAACTTCATTTTAGGCGATTTCGGCGGCTATTGGAGCACTCACGACATGGGCATTGTGCTTCAGGAGGAATCCATTGGGAGTGGTCTAGAAGATTGACATACTATTATGACAGAGATATCGTCATTTGAAGAGAACATGATGACGGAACTTTTAGGACCTCGAACGGGCGTTTTCGGCGATTGGAAGAGGTCAAATTGGTACGCATTTTGAACGTCTCAATGAGACAAGTTGGACCATGGTGGTCCCATTGTCCAATTCATCCGGTCAACGAAACAATAGCAGTAAAATTAGAAAAGTTGGGGTAATATTAGAAAAAACTATAACAGAGGGGTATTTTGTTAAATAAAAATAGTTTATATAATCACGTGGCATTTTTTTTATTTTTCTTAATAATCCACATCATATGCCAACTCAGATTTAGAGGAAGAACTAGGAAAATTTTCAAAATTTTTGCCACGTAGGATGCCAAGGATTAAATTGAGAAATGTATAATAAAAAGGATGCGAGGTGAAAAAAGTTAAAAATCAGGACCAAAATCGAACAAGAGCATCTTTAGATGACGAAAAATGATTTTTTTTCTCAAAAGAGTTTTTTATTTTTTATTTCTATAGTCCATTTTGATAAGTCAAACCAAGTCGGATCACTTATGTATAAAAAAAATTCTATTAATTTGTAGCTACATTCTCTGAGAGTCGTACTCGAAACCATTAGTTAGGGTAGTGTAGGGACGAACCACTAAATTACACCAATAAGTAGTTATAAAAAAAAGTTACTGAATATGAAGTATTGTAAGTTATTCGAATCTTGACTTTAGATAGAGATCAACTTTAAATTTTTTGGTCATCTGTCTCACCCTATAAGATACCTACAATTTACAATTTAAAGATGGATTAATCACTATAATCAATGTCGAATTCTAGATTAAAAAATAATAATAAGGCCTAGGACCCGCCCAATTGACTATTTGGGCTACTACAAGCCTATGGGAGTTCCAAATACGTTTACTAAGATTCTAAGAAACAGGCCGGAATACAAAGCTCTAATCTGCAACTGCAAGGCGAGTTGGGCTACTGAAATCCACGTAATATCAAAGGCCTACACAAAAGAGGTCAAAAAGGCTGCTATAAAGTAAGATATTCTATTAATTTTTCATAATTTTTACTGTAAATATATTTATGTTTTCATTACCTCATTCATATTCTGCATTTAAATACATATATGATTTTTTTTTTCCAATTCTGAGGTGATGTATTGAAATAAACCGTCCTAGCATTGTTCGAGAAGCATTCTCAGTACTCATACATCCGTAACTCATGTATTACATCTTGTAAAAAGCGTATTATCCATTAAAGTAGTGGAATTCATAACGAAAATACAAAACGTGGGCCGAGAAATTGATCGGCTCTAAGACGAGGACAAAACCAGCTTCTCCAAACCGGCTTTTAACTTGCTCAATTGGACACACAAAAAAGAAAAGAAATCCAAAACCGGAAACTGCAAATACCAAAACAAGTTATCAAACTATAACGTCTCTTTGTCAAGTTTAACATCTCCCTCTTCAAGTTTAACTTCTTCTTGTTCCATTTGAGTCACATCATAAGTAGCATGAACACCGACCAAGACATAGTAAACCAGCATCACACCACTACAAATCAAGAACCGCCATATCGCCGCTGCACCTAGAGAACCCATAAGAAAGACATTCATGGCGATAGATAGAGATGGGAACAACGGAACAAGCGGGACGCCCCAAACTTTGGGAGTCCGATGCTTTGGAGTCAATGCCATGCCTAAGGTTCCCAAACACCATAGTCCACCACAAACAACATACCCAATCCATCCCCTCTCATTAGAACTCCACAATATCGTTATCCCGAGTGACGAGCCAAGAATAACAAACAAGCACAACATGAATTTAACCACATCACATCTTGGCGTCACATCCTTAACATAGTACCTGTTGAAACAATCAAACAAAAGAAGGGTATGTAAGTGTTTGCTTGCATACAAGATAATACTGCAGTTAAAATGATATTGCCCTGACTAATATGCTGCTAGACTGCTAGCGAGATGTAATCTAAGTGCAAAATACTGTAAGAATTGGATGAGAAACTCATGTCAATCTAGTTACTTGAGTATCTATTAAAAGAATTCCAACATTACCTCCTCACGAGCAACGCAACGGCCATCAACATGAAAATAAACAGAGTGCTCAACGACAACACACTCGCCAAAACATCCAAACTCGAAAAGAAGGCAAGAATGCAGCTTCCTATGGTTATCAAAAGTGTCGCATATATGGGCGTCCCCGTTTTCGGGTGAACTAAGGCGAAGTAAGGGGGGATCATATGAGCTCTTGCTATCTGAGTTGTGTAACGAGCCTGACCCATCGATCCAATCAGCATACTAGTTGTCATTCCTTTTATAGCAACAACGCTAACCAAATACTTACCCCATCTCATCCCTATGTGCTCAAACACAACCGAATAAGCCGCATTCACATCAACCTGACTGTATTTCACCATCATCGCCAAAACCAACGACATCAAGCAGTAAACCACCGTGATCAGCGACATCGAACCAACTAACCCTATCGGAATATCTCTCGACGGGTTCTTAACCTCCTCAGCCATCGTCGCCACCACATCAAAACCCGTATATGACCAGTAAACCACCGCAGCAGCCGTAAACACCCCTTCCGCCCCATGTGGGAAAAAGGGTTCCAAATTCTCAGTCTTCCCATGCACAAAACCAACAATTATGATAAACAAAATCCCAACTGCGCCGAGAATAGAGCTCACCCAATTCAGCATCGACGTCCTCTTTGTTCCACTCATGGCTATCCCATTAACCACCATCAAAACCACAACAGCTAAAGGATCTAACAAATTGAACCCTTCAGCAAACGAATTCACTCTGATCCTCAAGAAATCCGCATCATTCTTGAAAACGCTGGCAACATACGACGACCAAGACCGCCCCAACCCGGCGGCGCCGACGAGCCCTTCAAGCAGGATATTCCCCGCCGCGATGAAGGCAATAAAATCCCCCAATTCGACGCGGAGAAAAGAGAAAGACCCTCCAGCAACAGGAATCTCAACGGAGAATTCAGTATAGCAGAAAACAGAGAGCAAAGCAGACAAACCAGAAACAGCGTAAGCGAGAACAATGGCTGGTCCGGCGTGGTTGCGGGTTTCTTGGCCGGTAATGCTGAATATTCCTGAGCCGATGACGGAGCCAAATCCGAGCCATATGAGGTCCCACCACGAGAGGCACTTTTTCATCTCGTTTTCCGACTGTTTCCTACATTGGACGAGCTCAGAGGTCTCCGAGGAGCGGCGGAAGAGGCGGTTTTTGAGGCGGTGGGGGGTCTGGGAGACGGCGGAGAGGTAGGTGGAGAAGTTTTGGAAGGTGGGCTCCGGGAAGAAATCATCTTTGCTGAAACGCCAGTAGGATTTTCCGGCGGTGGTGGTGGCGGAGGGATCCATGGGTGGGGGTTAGCGGAATTGCGAGAGTTCCAAAGAGTGAATAGAGGTAGAAATCCCATGAGCGAGAGTTTTGAGGAGAAAGGGAATTGAGGGATTGGTGGACTATGGCGGAGGAAGTTTGGATTCAATGAGGAAGAGAAGTGTAATAAGTGCAGAGTTCCAAGTGAAGAAGGACTTAATTTGTGGGACCATCTGAAAGGTTGCAATCTTCGACGTTATTGTGCATGCACCCATCATAATTTGCTACAAATTTAAATGCCAATTAATTAATATTTTGTTGTGCACCCAAAAAAAATTTATTTAATATTTTGATATTCAGCCCATAAATTGTTAAATATTGTAAAAATAAGTATGAAGTTACTACCCCTATGATAATATATTAATATGTGTAACTCACATGTATAAATCCTCCTAGTAAAGGGTTTAAAATTTTATGATTCACCTCATGTTTCACTCATATGCCACATGTTAGAAAATATGCATATTGGTTTGTAGCTTGGGCTTCTATGGCTTTGGTTTTAGTCTAATTTATTGTATAACTCCCACAACATGTACCGACACAAATTCTTGATTTGTTGGTCATATTTCTTGCTCCGGTGTCGATATCCTTTTAGCATACTAGGCTAAACCGAGAATCTCAGATTAACTAATGTTACTGTGTAGTTAGTACTTTATTTACTTTAATTTTTCCCCTATAATTGAGTGGAAATCTACTTAATTATGCTTAAATATGGCTTTGTAGGTCTAATTACGTCGGAATGAAGGATTATGCAAATTCTGGAACAAGAAAAGTTAGAAAAAGAACTTAATCATGACCTTCAAGTCATGAACATACCTTAAGCTAAGGTGATGTAGCAGACACCTCATCAAAGTCAAAAATTGCGGCTAACTTTTACTTTTTGACAAATTGAGCTGCTTGCAACAGCTTTAACCAGTGTTCTGTGTCTCAAGGTTGGTAATCATGATACTTAGGGATTCTAAAAGAATATTTGCCTTGAAGTGTATGATCAAGTGGAGATTATCAACCACATAAGCAAGGATTACAAGAAAAGCAAGGATATGCAGTTTTTCTTGAAAAAACAAGGCACGCAGCAGCTGTAGAAGCTGAAGAACAGCAAGAAAACGGGGGATTTCTCCCTTGTTATGATCAGCAAGCATTTCTTTTCTCTTTTGTTCTCATTTTAGCTAATGTTTATGCATAGATTTTGAAGATTATTGATCCATCTTTTGTAGACCGTCCTTGTTAGTTTTATTTCTGTTCTTAATAGTTCATTAGCTAAATATTTGCAAGTATGTACAACAACTAGTTCTCTTTTATCCTAGTTAAGTTGTTTCTTGATTCATGCTTTGGATTTGTGAAGTTTAAGTGATTTTATGCAGCTCTAATCTCTTGGTATATGCATGTATCTTAGTTGTATGGTTTGAACTTGTTTTTGAGATGATTTTCTGATCAACTATTGTCTTGATAGTTGTTCTACTTGACTGCACAAATACTTGTTTGAAGGCTTACCTCCATGTTTTT
>JBBMKE010000011.1:11469369-11484136 GCA_037834125.1 Lippia alba | reverse complement strand
GAGTATTATTATTTTAAAATTATTTTTCCTTACTAATGTAATTTGAAAGTAGAACTTAGGTAGCGAGGTTTTATTTTCATTTTGGAGAAAACACGCCCGTGGAATAAGGACCCACAGAGCAAGGGGTACAGTGACCACAAGTGAAGACCCTCAAAATATTCGCAGTCTTCCATAAGATCAACAAAATTTTGAATTTTAGTAATCTGAAAATTCACGCTTCGCGACCACGATCGATTCCTTTGAATTTGGTCGGCCCACTATTGATTCCTTTTAATTTTTGTTGCAGCCGCTAATTATCACAAAAGCGTAATTTTTTTGAAAAATGAACGTGTTGAGTGCATGACACATTACACAACAACCACGACCTCTTTTTTTCATCTTATCAAAATTTTATCCCAATTTTAAAACGTGACTTTAATTAAAATAATCTTATTTTTGAAACAAAAATTATATTTGGGATATCTGGAAATTAAAAGTGGAATAACTTTTCAAGAAGAATAATAATATTATTATTTTTGAATTAATATTTGATAAAATTATTAATTTTTGAATTAATTAGAATTTTATCAAAAAGGATTTAAATTAGGATTTAAAAGAATCCTTGAATAAAGAATTAATTGTCTGAGGACTTTAGATTGGTTGAATTCAAAGTCAAAGAATTATAATTTAATTGGTAAATTTAAAATCTTGTGCAGTATTGTGATGTAGGTGATCATGAGTTTTAGGCTTGTGGGTGTTTTAAATTTATGCACATGAATGAATTTTTCAATTTGTGTCTGTGAGCCTCTATTGTGTTATTTTAATTGGGGTCGGTGCCCCACTTATGTGCATACTGTTATTTGAATTAATTATGGAACTTTTCTTATTATTGCTTTTTGGGCAGGGTATGCTTTGTTTACGTACTTGTCTAAGGCCAGTATGAAAATTGAGCATTATTATTTTAAGATTATTTTTTCTAACTAATGTAATTTGAAAGTAGAACTTAGGTAGCGAGGTTTTATTTTCATTTTGAAGAAAACGCACCCATGGAATAAGAAGGACCCACAACCCCTCAAAATGTTAGGGATCAGGGTTAATTTTGTTAATATAATAGAATATGACATTATTAGATTTTATGTTCCCTTATGTGATATATTTGCTTATGTGGTATGTATGTTTAGAACTAGTAATTATGGAGTGACTCCCATAATTGCACATAAGATAGGAAACCCATGATCATTTTATATTATTATCATGTTAGGACATGTTATTTGCTAATTATTTGTGTATAATGCATTTATATGTAATTACATTAAACAAAATTTATTAAAAATGGATAATTTACCTGTTGATGAGGTCAAAACTAGACAACTTTCCAATATTCAAAAATCCCACAAAATATTAAGCAATTTTAAAAAAAAGGTGTTCTATATAAAGTAAAAAGTTCAATAAAATTCCTAGTGTTTCTTCCATAAACTTGAAGTTACTATTTAACGAGTTGTGAGGTAACTTATTAATTCTTAATTTCTTGATCGCTCACTTTAAAAGTAATTGATATTTTGCGATTATTTTGGTGAGTGTGATGTCTCACGAGTCGAGGGTCATGCGAACTACGTTTAATCATGATCTTATTATTAATGGGTTCTGCTTAACACCTAAGAAGACATGGATGTCACACGAGTCATGGGTCTATGATTGAAAGAAAGCTGATGCAAAATCATTATTATTAAGAATTCCATCCAGATGGAATCGACAATTGTACCAACCTAAAAGTTTTAATTTTGGATGTCTCACTAGTCGTGGGTCTGGGATTAAAATGCTTAAGATCTCAATACCCACTAGGAAAACAAGTTCTGTTTATATTGTTGGGATTTTGAGATCTTTTACAAATAGTGGAAGCTACACACAATAAAAAATCGGCATGAGATCCCCTATTACAGAAATATGTTTCATCACTGTTATAGCTGCTAGATTTCTGACATGTGGCATCCAAAATAAAATGACCCATAAATAATAAAGCTCCTCTATTTTCTTTTAACGTTGTTTTTATTTTAACAGAGTTATACAAATAGAGTTAAACCTAAACAATATTTCCATAAATAAATTTCTCTCTCTATACAAAGAATTCTCTGAGAAGGAAATTTCCAACTAACATGACACAAAATTTGTTCAAATACGAATAAAAAAGGAGATATATTACAAAAAAGGATTTCTAAACAAGAATATATAACACAATCACAAATTCACGCTAGGGATATACTAAAGTTAAATAGCACAAGAAAATGTTCAGAAAAATACTACAGACTTCTGAGAGTGAGAACTAAAAAACAGAAAAGAAGGCTCTGCATCTCTCAAGGTGATCCAAGATTATATTTCGACAAGTTTTAGTTTCAAGGTATAATTAAGTTATAACTTTTGCTCTTGAATCTAATATATTTTGTTGTATTGTTGATTTAATATTATTACGATTATGTGCTAAAACCACACACAATATTAAAAATTTATTTTTGAAACAATATTTGTAGTTATCTTTGACATATACAAACTTATTTTGATTTAGGTGTTGTTAATTATCCCAGTCTATGGAAACAAATAATTTTGTTGATTTTACTCCACGTCGAAAACTGAATTTTTCGACAGATGGGGCTAATGAGGAAGACGGGATAGTTGAAATTAATAATGAAATTAGTATAATACATCAACGTCATTTGATGATTTCTGAAGATAAAATACCTAAAGTTGGTATGGAATTTGATAGTGAAGAAGCAACTTACATATTTTATAATGCATATGCAAAGGAAGTTGGATTTAGTATCAGATGACATTCTGTCCGCAAAGAAATTAATGGGAGGATCATCAAGCTTGTATTTTGTTGTTCATGGCAACGTGATAGAGAAAAAGATAAGCGAGTTGTACCAATTGAACCTCGTGCAGAAAGCAAGAATGGCTGCAAAGCAATGATGTAAATTAATGGTCTCATCACAAGTAAATATAAGGTTGAAGAATTCATTATTGAGCATAGTGGTCACGATTTAGTTAGTCAGCTAAAAGTTAATATGTTAAGATCTTATAGAAGTATGACTATTGCACAAGCATCACAAATAAATGACATAGAGAGTTTGAGAATAACACCTAAAGCAGGTTTTTCCTTAATGGTTAAACAAGCAGGTGGACGTGAAAAATATTGGATTTATATTTAAGGACTACAAATATTATTTACGTTCGAAAAGGACCGTGGAGATGAAGATGGGTGATACGGGTGGTGTACTATAATATTTGCAAGGAAAACAGTCAGATGATCCCAATTTCTTTTATGCGATTCAAGTTGATAAGGATGACTTGATTTGTAACATACTTTGGGTTGATGTACAAATGAAGGTGGACTATGCTCATTTTGGTGGTGTGGTGTATTTTGATACTACTTAAAGGAAAAATAAAGATGGTCGACCATTGGCACTTTTTGTTGGTGTAAATCGCCACAAATAAACTGTTGTATTTGGTGTAGCTTTATTATATGATGAAATGACAGAGTCCTTTATGTGGTTGTTTGACACTTTTGCAGGTTCAATGTCAGGTAAACAACATATAAGTATTCTTACAGACCAGGATGCTGTTATGGCAAAAGCTCTAATGACAAGGTGGTCTCAAACATGTCATCGTTTGTACATTTGGCACATTTATCAAAATGCAGCAACCCATTTGAGTTATGTATTTGCAAGCAATGTAAGTTTTGCCAGTGAGTTTAGTTCATGTATTTATGATTATAAGGAGGAGGATGAGTTTCTAAAAGCTTGGCAAAATATGTTGGATAAGTATGAAGTTCACACTAATGACTGGTTGGAGAGGATGTTCAATATAAAAGAAAAATGGGCACTAGTTTACGAACGTCAAATATTTTGTGCATACAAGATGACTACTCAGCGTAGTGAAAGTATGAACAGTGTACTTAAAAGATACATGAGTTACAAACACAATTTATTACAAATTTTTCAATATTTTGATAGGTTAATTGAGGATCGTAGATATAAGAGCTGAAGGCAAATTTAAAGAGTCAGAGCATACCAGTAGTTATTTTTCCTATTGAAATTTTGAAGCATGCAACAACTATTTACACACATGAAGTATTTGAGTTATTTCAAAAGGAGGTAAGCAAGATCTATTATTCTAGAGTTGAATTAGGTGCTACAAAAAGAGAAATCTGTCAGTATAAGGTCTCTTCGTTTGGAAGGAATTATGAGCACACAGTAGTATGCAGTTCATCTGAGAGTACGATTTCTTGTAGTTGCAAAAAGTTTGAGTTTGCCCGAATTTTGTGTCCGCATGCCCTCAGAGTGATTTTTTTACGAAATATTGTCAGAATTCCTAAATTGTATATTAAAAAAATATGGACGAAAAAGGCCAAGAAAATCGAGGTCAAAGAGTTTGGGTTTGGTGTGGAGCCTAATGCATCAATGGATGAAAATGAGGAAAAGAAAATGATTGGGTTTAATTATACGAAATTGTATAGCTTAACTAATCAGTTAGTCACACGAGCGGCTTTGACTGTAAAGACATTTAGAGCGGTGAAAGTTGGTCTTCTTAAGATGATTGAGGAAGTTGATACCAATTTAGTGAATAGATAAAAATTGTGAGACTGACTCCTAGTTCAAAATCTATTATCCCACAGAGTCTTGTATCTAGAGTTATGGAAAAATAAATATTTAGGTATGATACATCGGAAAAAGCTGCTACGGCGGATGAAGAAAGAAACATACCTAATGAATTCACTATAAAAGAATTGAGAAATAAAGAAAAGAAAGCTACAAGAGCAACTATAATTGGGAATCCTATAAAAAAAGTAAAGTCATTTGTGAAAGGACTTCGAAGTGTGTACATCTTTGAATAATGAAGCCCTAGCAACCACTAAACCTGCAAGAGCAACTAAAAACAACAAGGATGCAGGCAATCAAATAGGCATAATTCCACTGTACAATATTTGTTAATAAAGCTAGTTCATGAATCAAGAATCAATCAAGATATGCGGGTAGAATTATGTTCTTGCAGGCAGTCAAGTAAACAAAATATACAATGTATGTGTCGATATCCATAGACCCTCTGCTGATGTCCATTTTACCTTAATGATCCACGAGCTCCGGTGCTGAAAAGGAACTGGGGGCATACCAGAGGTTACAGATATCTATTTATTACATTTTAGGGGACCCGACGATAATGGGTATTTATTCCATCCTGGAGGATGCAGGCAATACAATAGGCATAATTTCACTGTACAATATTGGTTAATAAAGAGAGTTCAGAAATCAAGAATCAATCAAGATATGCTGGTGGAATTACGTTCTTGCAGACAGTCAAGTAAACAAAATATACAATGCATATGTCGATATCCGTAAACCCTCTGTTGATGTCCATTTTACCTTAACGATCCACGAGCTCCGGTGCTAAAAAAGGACTGGGGGCATACCAGAGGTTACAAATATCTATTATTACATTTTAGGGGACCCGACGATAATGGGTATTTATTCCATCCTGAACTCCTTTTTCTACTTATTAAATGACAGGAATAGGACAAGTATACAACTAAGCAAGAAGGATCAAGATATATTACTAATATTAAATAGCAGTAAAACAAGTACAAATTAACCTTTTTCTTCGGTGATGTTTCGGGTAGCTAACCTAGCCATCCAGACAAAGTGAATCGAATCCATCTTCCACCAAACCTCCCGGTGGATATCCGAGTTAGTTCAACAGAGTGGAACTTGTGCAAGAAATCACTGGCGGCTCGATACCTCCCCGGTTCACTCAAGACACAAGTCCCTGGGCCCCAAGAATAGGTATAGGGATCCACTCTGGCTAGTCCAGCGCTAGAAAAACCCGGGGTAATAGAAAGATCTCGCAAAACAGGCTCAGATTTAACACTACACAATTTATAAAGCATTTTCGGTACTTAGTCGGTATAAAAGATGTGGCTCATTTAATATGAAAACTATTTGGCTTGATTTAGAGCATGCAAGGCTATAGGTTGTTTATAAGGAAAAACCCTCACCTCCAAGTGTGCCAGAAGGACCAAGAGAGAAACTAGGAATCCCAAATGTCTCCACCGAGGAGATCACTGAACAAGAAAGACACGGTGTAATTATAAGACACGACTCAAAATGAAACCAAGTAGGACACACGGCAATGTTCACGAAGTGGTGTAACGTGTCATGGCATGTAATGTGTCATGAAATGTCATGAATTGATGTGATTGTGTTCATATACACAATTAATGCCTCAACATCAGTGTTTTAAGAACTGGACCGGACGGTCCGACTGGTAGAACCGTCGACCGGTTCAAGGAACGGTCCGGTTAACCCTTCAAAACTAGTCAAGGCTCAAAATTGGGATATTTTGAGAGAACCGTTCAAAACCGCGGTTTGATCGGTAAAACCGGTGAATTGTTCCCGGGTCAAGTGAACCGTCCGTTTTATCAAAAAATAATAAATTGATAAAATTAAATCTCAATTTCTCTAATTTTTTATATTTTTCTCTAGTATTTCGATATATTTTCTGCAATCCCTTCTTCAAAACTAATGTATTATGTTTTTTTTTTAAATCCGGGATGATTATTTTCTTGTCTTGAACTTTTGAACTTTAAATGTTCATGTTACGAATCATGAATTATGAATTTATGTTTTATTTTAGTTCATAATCTTTGGTTTTTTATTCATTGTTTATAATATTCTTATATTTGCATATCATATTCGTATATAAATTGAGAAAATATAAAAGTAAAATTTAAAATATATTTTATTATTTATTATTTTTACATATTTAATATTTAATATTATTTATGATATAATTATGACATCATCTGTTCGACCACGGTTGATCCAACAGTTGAACCAGTGACCCTTGATCCAGTTGATTTTTCGGTTCGCTTAACGGTCCGATTTTTAAAACATTGGTGTATATTGCAGATTTACTTGTCTTTTGAAATTATGAGTCAAAACCTCTCCATTCTTAATTCGGCATCATGATGATACATGAACGAACAAGCTGGTGCCGTTCCAATGGGGATAGAAAAACTGCACATTACAAATGGGCGGTGTTTGAAAATCGGACTTGCACAGCCGTTCGACCGGTGGTGACTTGTCCGGTCTGGATGATAACCTATTACTTCCCTCTTATGCTACCAAGCTTGTCATTGATTACATTAATATTCACTCTTTATGTTTCTGAGCATCAATTTTAGGCATATTAGGAGAGAATGATGTTATATTGCGAAAAAATATAATAAAGAAAATACAACAGACTAAACTTAAAATCAAAATCTAGTTTGATTCAATAACTCGGACTAAGCAATTTTGTGATCTCATATGATCTATGATGCCGAGCCTTTGGAATCACGAATTGCATGAGAGTCCAACAAACAATTGTAAAGGGATGAGCTACAACGGGAGATGGTCAGGTGATCGCATTGCCCCTACTCAAAAAATTTTTTTTGGCATTTTTGCACATTTATGCGAATTAGCTTCCTAATTATCTTTTAGATAGAGAATTTGCTATTGATTATCCAACTATCCCAATGGAAATCGAACCAGTTTAACACTAAACTATCTACTTATCTCAAACCAATTCTTTATTTAACTAAGAATAATTTAAAATTTGGTATTTTTGCTTCTGTGATAGAAGAGGTAAGTTCATTAAATCCCACCAGAGCAGAACTGGAAATTGCAACTTTTGTAAGCCACTCAAAGAAACCAAATATAGTTATCAAACAAAGGGTATGTAAACCCCTCTGGTTTCGTTTCCTTCCATAAAAGCTCAATACAACAGAGCCAATACAAAAAGCGCTTCTAATGTTTCAAACATTTGCAGCGAGAGAGACATCCTAAAAGACCTTGCAATTAAAAACCACTGCCCAAAGAACAGAACAACTGCTGCAACAATATCAACAAAAGTCAACTTTGCAAGCCTCTGATCCTCGATCAAACAGCGAAATCCTTTGGAGCGCATCAAATTTTTCCTTGTAATTATGAAATAGGCTGCGTATTTTCACGCTTGTCAAGGCTTTAGCATTCTTCAAAAGATATCTTACCATTGTATATTCATACTCTTTACGGTGAAAAGAATTGATTACTATACTTCTTAGATGAGATAGCGGACATGTAAAGACTTGTTGGGACTCCGGCCAACATTCAGGACATTCATCAACCTGATCACAACAAAGAACAAAGTAAAAATAAGCTCTAATTGATCTGAGAAGTACAGAAGAGTTAAAATGACATTGCAATTTGATCAACAAACCCGACCGATGACAAGAACTTCAAAATTATCAACTATTTCAAGGAACTTCAAGATAAAACGCCAATCAGCTGCCAACTCAAGTTTGGTTAAGTTGTGAAGTCTTGGCGACGAAGTAGAGAATGCTGAGTGAAAAAACTGCAAAATTTGTAAACCTTATGTAATTATATTTTCTGGATACATTTCCAACTAAACCAGAACTAATAAGTATAAAAAAACCCAGCCGAAGGAATGCTTACCTTGATGCAATTAGCACCAAACTTTAACCACTTAAAATTTGACATCCTATCAAGAAATTCCATAGTTGAGCCAGATTATACAACATCAGCTCCAAACCTTAGAAGATTGATATCTGCTTCAATTAAAGACGATAGATCCCCAGCTGAAATACACTCGTGTGAATGACCATTCACCTGGAGATATCGAAGTGCAGGAGTGATTATCTGCACCCTACAATCTTGTTCATAAAACTGAAAATCGATCGAGAGCCACTTTAGTGTAGGTGAAAATATCCTGCAGCAGACTATTTCACCACATTTACACTTGATCACCAATTCCTCAAGAATTGAACATCCAGAAACTAGATGTTGAAAGGTTTCGTCATTATTATACTTTACACGACAAAGATGAAGCTTTCGAGGCTAGGAAAAATATGGAGGCGGGCACGGATATTCTTATCTCACACTTATAGAGCCTCAATTCGACAAGGGATTTGTAGGCAAAGAGACACTTCGGCATCTTAATCAAATGACTGAACTCAAGTTGAATGTTTCGAACCTTTCCGCGGGCAATAACAGCAGCAATCCATGTCTCGAGATGATGCCGGGTAAGTTTATCCTTTGCATTCGAGTTTGTATGCCTGAGCTGGAAAGTATTTAGGGCTTTCAGATTATGCCCCAAAAGAATCCTGTTGATGATGTCTGATTTTCGAAGCCTTTGAGACTCAAAATCGAGATCAATGTTTGGAACATCCATCCAGAGAAATCTCCATCTTCTGGCTAAAATGCTGGTTGCTGCTGAGCACTTGGTGGGAAGAAAAGAGAGAATGTGAGAGAGGATTGAGTCCGGCAAGCTGCTGATTCTATCAACATTGGGCCGTTTCCTGCTTGATGATTGTTTCCTTGTCTCCATTACAGCAAACACAAAAAAGGGTTTCTGGGTTGCAAAATGTTATATCTACGATACGGATACAAAATACACTCTTCGGAAATTTACAGTTTTAGAGAAGCAAGAAGGTGAAAACTAGGTTAATTGTTACCAGGAAGCTTTGTAGAACCACATCAATTGAACTTCCAATTCCTATGCTGTCTACGAACGAAGCTTTTCCAAGAGTGAATATGTCTAATTTACTGAAATTGGGATTGTGCGGGAAAAGAGAAAATTGAGTTGAGAAGAGGATGATGGCTGATGCGTAATATTGTGGAAAATTTGAGGGCAAGAAAATAATTTTCTAAATATTATTTTTGGAGTTATTTAGACCAGGCTTCATGTGTTATGTGAAATACGGAAAAAAAAAAAAATCTGTGTTACAAAAATTAACATAAAAAATCCTATATTTTTAAAACATTTGCATGTCGAATCCTGAAAAGTTTTGGTGTTAGAAAACATTAATTTTCTCGATTTATTGGATCCGAAATAACTGATTTATTCTTTTATATTTTGATATAATCATCTCAAATATCTCTATATTGTTCAATATTTTTTTATATACACCGAAACCCCTTTTTTATATGCACCGAAACCTTTAAAAAAAATTTGTATGAACTGGATAAACAAGTATAAAAAATGGTATATAGAGAGATGTGAGATGATTTATATCAGAATATAAAAAAGTTAAATTAGTTATTTTGCATTCAATACATAGAGACAAGTAGTGTTCTAACAACAATAGAAATTTTCGGAGTTGAACATGCGAATATTTTGAAAACACAGGGTTCACTGTGTTAATTTTTATAACACAGAGTTTGCAAATAAATTATTTCTAGATGACTCTAAACATATGAGCTAATGGTAATTATTAATCTCTCATAAATTTAATATTATCTAACGTAATTTGATTTATTATGACTACTATGCTTTTACAATAAATGTGACATTCAATTCAGTTAAATATAACAGGCTGTTATGACTGTGCTGAGCTTCTAAGATGCAGTTAATCCCCTGATTATCATGCTAATTACTATCTGATTCCTTCTCTCCAAGCATTTTACATCAAATAGGTCTGAATTTTACTTTCATTTCCAGTTGAATGAAGGTTTTGGAATCCCTCTGTTGTGCAAATTTTGGCACATGAAATAATTGATTTCTTCCTTAATATGCAGATATCCTCATCGATAGTCAGGCAACATAGACCTACTCTACAAAAAATCAAAATCTATTTTTGATTCAATAAGTTTGTGAGGGTTCAGTACAAAAAGTGCTTTTAATTACTGAATACATACATTTGCAGAAACATGTAGATCTTGCAACTAAACACTGCTGCCCAAAGACCACAACAATCTCAATAAAATTCAACTTTACAAGCATTTGATCCTCGCTTAAACCGCAAAATCCTTTTGACTGCAACAAATTTGTCCTTGTCATCCAGACCTCGGCACCATATTTCCATCCTCGTCGAGACTTTAGCATTCTTCAACAGATATCTTACCATTTTATATTCACCCCGTTGACAACAAAAAGAATTGATTACTATAATTGTTAGATGTGATAGCAGACATGTAAAGACTTGTTGCGGCTTTACCCAACATTTTAGATCTTTAGCAACCTGATCGCAGCAAAAAAGAAAAAAGTAAAAATAAGCTCTAAGACGTACAAGAGAATGAAAAATAACTAATAGAGCAAAAGAGAGAAGCTAAAAACACTCTAATCCCATGGACAAACCGGATTGATGGTAAGATCTTGAAGATTATCAGCCATTTCAAGGAACTTCAACATAAAGCAGTAAGCTCGATATCTGCTTCAGTTAAAGAAGATAGGTCCTTAGCTGAAATATACACAGATGAATAATTCATCACCCGGAGATATCGAAGTGCAGGAGTGATTATCTCCACCTTTTGATTTAGCGCATTGATGGTGAGCCACTTTAGAGTAGGCGAAAATATTCTACTGCATACTATGCCACCACTAACAAAATACTGGATAACCATTAATTCCTTAAGAATTAAACAGCCAGAAATCTAATGCTGAAAGAATTCATCGTTATTACAATTGACACGGCAAAGATGAAGCTTCTCGAGGCTAGGAAAACATATTGAGGCAGGCAAGGATATTCTTATTTCACATTTATAGAGCCCCAATTCAACAAGGGATTTGTAGGTAAAGATACACTCTGGCATCACAACATTTCAAACCTTTCTGTGTGCAATAACAGCAGCAATCCATGTCTCAACTACATGCTGGAAATGATCTAAAAATTGGCAATTTCGCTCCAAGAAAGTTCATTTCATAGTCCCACCAAAGCAAAACTGGAAATTACAACTTTTGCAAACCAGAGTGGTATTGAGGGTTCAGTACCAGAAGCGCTTTTAATTACTGAAGAAATTTACAGAAACATTAAAAGGCATCAAAAAAGAACTTGCAACTGAAAACCACTGGCCAAATAAGAGAACAGCGACATGGACCGAAACAATTTCAACTAAATTCAACTCTACAAGCATCTGATCCTCGCTCAAACTCTGAAATCCTCTGGAGTGCAACAAATTTTTCCATGTAATCATCAACTTGGGACCGTATTTTCATCCTCGTCAAGAGTTTAGCATTCTTCAACAGATATCTTACCATTGCATATTCACATTCTTCACAACGAAAAGATCTGATTTCAATAATTGTTAGATGTGATAGCAGACATGTATAGACTTGTTGGGGCTCCACCAAAAATTCATCATCTTTAGTAGCCTGACAACAGCAAAGAAGAACAAAGTAAAAATAAGCTCTAATTGATGTGAGACGCACAAAATAATGAAAAATGGCTAGTAGAGCAATAACGAGAAGCTAAAAACATTCTAATTCCATCAACCAACCGGATAGATGATAAGAACTTGAAGATTCTCTGCTATTTCAAGGAACTTGAAGATAAAACGCCAATCAGCTGTCAACTCAAGTTTGGTTAAATTGTGAAATCTTGATGACGAATAAGAGAATGCTGAGAGAAGAGACTGCAAAATTTGAAAACCTTATATTAAGTATATTTCCTGGATACATTTTCAACTGAACCAAAACAAAGTATAAATTAACAAAATCCACAGTGGAAGCAACGCATACCATATTGCAATCAATATCGAATTTTAGGCACTTAATGTTAGACATCTTATGAAGAAGTTCCATCACAGAGCGAGAATAAACTACATCATCTTCAACTTCTGGTACGCTTCTAAGCATGATATCTGCTTCAGTTAAAGACGAAAGGTCCTTAGCTGACATACACTTGAATGAAAAATGTATCAACCGGAGATATTGAAGTGCAGGAGTGATTATCTCCACCGTTTGATCTTGCCCATGGAAGGTGAGAGACTTTAGTGTAGGTGAAGATATTCTACCGGAGACTTTGTCACCACCATAATAACACCTGAAAACCGTTAATTCCTCAAGAATTGAACAGCCAGAAATTAGGTTTTGAAAGGTTTCATCATGATTATATTTGACCAAACAAAAACGAAGCTTCTGGAGGCTAGGAAGAGAGATGGAGGCAGGCAACGATATACTTATTTCACAATGACGGAGCCTCAAATCGACAAGGGATTTGTAGGTAAAGAGGCACTCTGGCATCTTAATCAAATTAGTAAATTCAAGGTCAATGTTTCGAACCTTTCCGAGTGCAATAACAGCAGCAATCCATGTCTCAACTTCATGATGGGTAAGTTTATCCTTTAGATTGAAATTCGTATGCCTGAGCCGGAAAGTATTTAGGGCTCTTAGATTATGCCCCAAAACGATTCTGTTGACAATGTCTTTTAGGGCTTTTAGATCATGCGCCAAAACGATTCTGTTGATAATGTCTGATTTCCGAGGCCGTTGTATGTTCCAATAACCATCAGACTGAAAATCAAGATCTATGGTTGGAACATCTGCCCAGAGATATCTCCATCTTCTCGCCAAAATGCTCGTCGCCACTGAGAATTTCATGGGAAGAAAAGAGAGAATGTGAGAGAGGATTGAATCCGGCAAGCTGCTGAGTCTATCAACATTCGGCTGCTTTCTGCTTCTCTCCATAACAACAAACGGGGAAAAGGGTTACTCGGCTGCAAAGGTTTCTTGTAGTGTTGTGATGTTGAGGAGTTTAGTTATTAGGTATTTCTGTGGAATGAATACTCTGCTTTTGGTAGATAGCCAATTAGCCATATATATGTGTGTGAGTATCTTTTTATTTTATTATTATTATTATTATTTTTTTTTTTGTTCGATTATTGCCCTTTGCAAATTCCAAATTTCCTTCAATTGAAAAGAGGAGAATTTTGTATTTTTTACATAAATGACACGTTTTAGCCCAAAAAGTAAGATTAACCCCTTTCTCGGCAAGATTCAACTCAGAGTTTCAGAGACACTAATCAATATCTCAAGAGCTTGTACTTATAGAATATGAAAGTCGGAATTTACGGTGCACATGGCATACTGGATACGGGCTCCAACATGTTTAAATGATAATAATATTAAGGGTTAAAGGTTTTTTACACTCCAACCTTTGAAGGGTGTTGTACTTTGTACCCAGTTTTTGAACTTTTACATTTTAGTATCCAACTTTTGATTTTTTTTTTGCACTTAAGTGTCCAAGACCAATAAAAAAATGACACGTGTACCCACCCGACTAATAAAAAGATGACACGTCGATCTTTAGGCACTTAAGTGCAACAAAATTCAAAGATTGAGTACTAAAATATAAAAGTTCAAAGATTGGGTACTAAAGTGCAATACATCCCCAAAGGTTGGGGTGCAAAAACAATTAATCCTAATATTAAATTGAAAAATATGAAACATGTATATGAACATTTATAAATTATAACTGAAAATAAGTAAATTAAAGTATAATAAATATATTGATTATTGTCTTCGGAGGACATAATATATCTTATAAAAAATTATAAAAATCATTCATTTTTCCTCAAAAGTTCGTAATCTTTGTTTTTTCTTAATTCCTTTGAGTACTCGTGTCCGGATTGTGCCCCCGTATGTTAGAATTTTTCTTAATTTTTGGACAATTTTGATCATGTTGGTGTTATATATGGTCCGACACTACATGATTCAAAAAATGGGAATGTAATTAGAGGATTAAACTTTCTTTGAATCACATGTATTGTAGAAATGTTTGAATAAAAGTGACAAAAAAAAAGAAATGTTTGAATAAAACCTTCCATGCATTCTCATTTTAATTTTATTCCGCATATTGTGCACATGTATTGTAGAAATGTTTGAATAAAACCTTCCATGCCTTCCATGCAACCTTAACTAATGGTTTAAATTATCGTCCGCATTAAAAGGACACCCAGAATGGATATGTGGGACTAATAAAATTTTA
>JBBMKE010000011.1:11446901-11466217 GCA_037834125.1 Lippia alba | reverse complement strand
AAAAAAAAGCTGTTATGTTATGAAATCTTTGATGGGACCGCCTCAATTCTACCGTTGTTTTCTCCGAAGTTTGCATGCAGTGAAGGGGGATGTGATTGCATACAGAATTGGCTCGTGCCCGTTATGTGAATCGTGTAAAGGTGATTTTTTTTCGCGTTCTTGACTTGTTTTGGCATGGCCCATGTGAGATCTGCTGGAAAACAGTGGATTTTTAGATTTTTTTTATGTTGTCCGTGTTTGTATGCATGTTTCTGCATTGAAAAAGCAGCGAATCTTGCTAGAAAATATGAACTTTTAGCGATTTGTTGTTTTTGTGACTTGTTTCTGCAGATCCGTAATGAGGTTTTTCTTCTTCTGGAATTTGAGGGTTAAAAAAGTTGGAAAGATTGATTTTTTGTGACTTTTTGTGCTTAGATTGAAAATCTTCATCTCTGGGTTTGACAATTTGATCTTTGCTGTTTCGTGAAATTGGGTGCATGTTCATGTGGGTGTGTGCTGAATTGAGAACTGCCGTGAACTGAGTTAAGCTAGCTGCTTGATTTGAAATGTAAAGATGTTGTTTCTAATTTGAGGAAGAAGAATGTGTGTGTTGTTATGCATGATTAGGGTTATGGTTTAATGATATGATTAATTTTAAGAATAAGTGGGAAATTTGCTAATTTAAGCATACTAAATTGTTCACATACTCTTCATCATACATGTAAATGCCTTTGTGTATGGAAATCTGAAATTTCTTGAATTGTAAAAGTTTCGATGTGGTTTTCGTGCATTCATAAATTTAAGGTATCCAGATGAAGCCTGTCTTGTAATTAATGACACTAATTGTTACGTATAATTATATATCTTAAGTTTGGATAATAGTTTGTAAAATTCTTTAAGGGCTTACGTATAACAAAGTGTGCATGAAACTTTATATAATTAGGGAAAATGTTTGAATTAACTTGTGTTTTAAAGGATCTTATAAAATGGCAATATGGAAATGCAACAGGTTCACTAAGCCCAAGTCGAGCCTTTGGTGATTACTATCTTCTCCAACTCATGTCAACTAGATTCAAGAAATGGAAGCGAAAGCAGGTCAAAGAACTGGGCTTCACCACAAAAAGCAACTCGTTTTCCATTGAAGCTACAGAATTGGTCCCATCAACAAAACCATCAATTTCAAGTTCAGCCGACCCTTTAAAGACCTGGAAGGACAAGGACCGTATGGTTCTCGTGTTCATTTTCTGGCTATTCAGGTATTGGGATTCCACTTCAAAGTAGAAGAATTTAAAATTTTGCCACACATGACTCAAGTTTTAAACCTTGGTGATTTTGAATATTTGGCTTAAATATTTGTTGTATCTTCTCCTGTTATGAGCTTGCTATCTGAGATTTATTATTGACGTCAGCATATCATTACATTCTTTGGATCTTTGGAGTTTTAAACTGCTAATTTGGTAGTCCGATAAGACACTTGATCTATACCGCTTTTCTCCATTTGTTGAGATCCATAATTACCTCAATTAATGACCTCTGAAGTCTAATATATACTGCACAGACACGTGTGGCAGAATCCTGATTAGCTTGAACAAGGAACAGAATTAATGCATATCAACTCTTGCTTGGTTTATTTGAAAGCCAAATTTAGCAATGATGAAAACCACTCATATGGGCTTGAGAATTGGACCGTGAATGTTATGAATTAATGTGGCGGAGGTCCTTAGAGATTGTTCTCATCCGAATCTGAAATTTGGGCTCAATGAATATATGAGTTACAGAATTTAGAATCTCTTGAACTAGTTGCCAAACAGATCCATTTTTCCTACTCTAGTGTTTTTTTGCCACTGCCAAACAATACCTAATACTCGGTGTAGGGTTTGTTTCTCTATTTATATTCGCCTATTGCACCTCTTCGCCGCCATCATTGATAAACAAGAGTAGGCTACAGTTACACAATTTCACTTGGTAATTCTTCACATTTTCTTTTTTTCTTTCCTTTCACGTGTTGTTGATATCTCTGTGATTGTATGCCAGTCTTTGAGAAGTCCTTTTCGGGGTATATCTTTGGATTTATAGTGATTTTCCTTTTCGATTCCTACTTAAATTTCACTCTGCATGTGTTTAGATCTATGGTTTGTAGTTTAATTAAGTCAAAATTGTTTTTCATAACGTATTCGGCTTGTATGTGATGCTATTCTTGATGAGGTGCTAAATTTGGAATGAAATACTTTTGTGTTGTTTATTTTTCATTTGTTCTAACATCTGTGCATGATTAGATATATGTTTGCCATTTTCATTTGTATTAATTATTTCAGATCTGAAGGGAAAAAAAATTGATGTGTTCAATGTCTTCAAGGCCTCAGAATAGGGGTGGTAAATGGCATAATTGGTCTCAACTTCACCATTCTTCCAAAATAATGCTATCTATTCCGACTTTCTTTCTCGATTTTTTATTCTTTCCGTTTTTCAATTTTAAAACTCGGTCGACTGTTGTTAAATACTTCATGGAGCTGCTAAAATCGATCTACATTGCACATCTTTCAAGTTGTGGGACCAAACATGTTTTTGTTGAA
Source organism: Lippia alba (assembly GCA_037834125.1). Classification (NCBI taxonomy): domain Eukaryota; kingdom Viridiplantae; phylum Streptophyta; class Magnoliopsida; order Lamiales; family Verbenaceae; genus Lippia; species Lippia alba. Next base: position 11,463,665 of record JBBMKE010000011.1, on the reverse strand, counting down.
AAACACAACATTTTAAAAATGAAGAAGTTTTTAGCTAAGAAGGATATGAAGAAAACATTATAATTTTCTCTGAATATAATCCACCATTTCATTTGTTATCAATTCCACTAGCCCACTTCTATTATACTCGATTTCAATAATGTTAGGACATTCTCTAATAGTTTGTGCACATAATGAAGTTCAGAAACTTATCCTCTTCGTATTTTCATGGCTCAACACACAAACCTTATGTCAGACCAATATAAGTTTATCTGTTCTTTGTGATATTAATGTTTTGTTTGAAAGAGATTTTATGTTGGCTTTGAAGATTGTAGTATTTCTCAAGATCTCGAGATATTTTATCCGCTCCCTAAGATGAATAAAATGTTTTGCATGATTGTCTTTGCTAACAGTTGATCTTAATTTTGCAGAAACATATCATAAGTAGTACATTTTTGTGTACAAGAAAAGGCAAAACCACTCTACATCATAATGTCTGAGAATAGAGGGAAGAAGCTTGATATGAGTTCCGATTACGTTAGTGGTATAGGGGATATTGAGGAAATCATGGTGAAAATCCTGTCAAAACTTCCAGTAGTCTCCTTGCTAAGATGCAAGGCAGTCACAAAATTCTGGAATGGTTTGATAAGGGAACCTAAATTTGCTCAATTGCACTTTACCTCTTCCCCAAAAATTCCAAAGCTCATTCTGCATCCTGGTGGTAATGTCCCCAACACCCCCTTAGAACTCAATTTGATGGACATAAATGGCAGAATTAGCCAAGATGATGTTATCCGTCCTGATGATGTCGACCCAAGGTGCACCTTACAATTGATATCCTCGTTCAACGGTCTGATATGTTGGACCCAACTAGCAAGAGAAGTTGGTGCGGATGTAAGTATCCGTATTTACAATCCTGCCACTCGGGATATCCTAAATGTTCCAAATGGCTACCCATCTTCAATATCACAGTCAGTTGGAATCATCTTTGTGCCAGATAAGAACGTATACAAAGTCGTGCGTTTTTTCTGTGACGCATCTGATGTTGAAGCAGAAATTTGCAAATGTGAGGTCTATGATCCCAAATCAGACAGGGGATATTGGAGGATAATTTCTGATGATATCCAATGTCCCGTGGGAAATCCTGCTTGCCCTTATTTCCCTACCAGTGTGTGCATTAGAGGAAGAATGTATTGGCTTGTGTGGTCGATAGATGACCGGGAAGTCCCTGATTATATTCTTTCCGTTGACATGGACGATAACTTCACTAGAATCGATCTACCTGAAGCTCCGGAGGGACCAGAGGAGTTTAATATCTTCACTTTCTTAACGGAGCATGATGGTCATCTGGCTCTCGTCTCTTTAGATGATGAGGAAACATGCGTGGAGGTGTGGTTATTGGAAAGCCACGATAACCCATCCTGGCTCTTTCAAGGGTGGGTGGAGCTTCAAATTGATGGGTTTGTTGATGCAATCAATTCTATCGTTTCGATAGAAAATGAGTTGCTTTTCGTGGTGAAGCCTGGTTTCTCCAACTATTTTCACTTTCTTTTCTTGAATCTTGTTGACATGACGTGGAGGACGTGTAATCGAAGGTATCGGATCGGAGAATTTGAACCTGTTGCTCTGCCATATAGGGAAAGCCTTTTCAAATGTAAGCTGGTTATCTTTATATTATCTATAGCTTATATGCATAGATTTTGGTACTTTTTTGATAGTTTAATGTTGCTTTCTGTTATGTAGGTGATGGAACCAATTGAAGGGCACAATTCTTGGTAATGGTAAGCACGATTTCTTTGCAGTCTTTGTCAAGTTTGTAATTTGAAAGTGAGATCTTGGAAAAGAAATGAACTAACAAACTCTGTTTTTAGGTAATGGGGCTTAGGCAACTCAACTGGGCTTTTTCTTTATCTAATGTATATTTTCTGTTCTTCTTTGAGAAGAGGGATGCTTGACATTCATATAAAGTGTAATTTAATGTGTTGTATTTTATTTGCATTTGATCGTAATCCTTTTTATGTTTGTTCTTGGAAAGCATTGAAATAAGTACCTATTTTCACCACCAAAATTTATAATTTTAATAGAACTAGTTAAAGTGCATTGTTAAATTGAGATTTTGTCTGGGAAAATATGTTAAATCCCATAATGTTAAGTGCGATTTTGTTATTAAACCTCTTCTACGAATTTTGATTGATTAAGACGTTTAAATTAAATCTGCTATTTGACGCATCTTCTTGGATTGAAAACGGTGTATTAGGACAGATTGAAGAAAGATAACCTACTTTTATGTGGTTAGTTTTTGAGGAAAAAAAAGTGAGTGAAGTAATCAAATTTGTATTCAAATTTGTACACAAGACGAAATGGAAAGACTGAACCTCAATTTCTCTCTGTATACAGGCAAATATAATTCTTATATTTCCATTACTAGAAATCTTAACCGCTCTACATGAGGTGATATAGAAACATATCACATTGAAGCAGTTCATAAATAAATATATAGTTGGAAAATAAATAGTCGACCAAAACTATCTCAGTTTATATTTGTCCAGGAACCAGGGAACAATAGGGAGAAGAAGTTTCTGAGGAACTCTCTCTTCCATGCACATAGTCCAGATCTTTTCAATAGCACTGTTCAAATTAAGCACAAAATTCATCAGCCATAATCGCATCCATATACATTTCCCCTAAAAAAACGACACCGAACCCCGTAAAAGAGAAACAACAAAATTGACAGAACGATAAACTTACGAGATAAAGGTATATAAGCGAGAGAAAATAAGTAACGGGGTGGCAGCAGTCGAAAGAACTGAGCAGCCATAGCGATAAGCAACACAATGCACACATGATGCAGTAACGCTACGTCCGTAATGCTCCCCGTCGATTACCCAAACTCAATCATCCAAAATCGAACAAACAGACATCCCTATGCAGGAATCATGGAATCATTTTCACCGAACTCTGATTCACATGGGACCAGCGAATGACGAGGAATATCTCGTGTTTGTATCCATGCATCATAGCATAGGACAAATGTGAGGAACAATATGCACTGCTTCCTTGAAATTACAAGAAACTACAGTTATTGAACTGAAACTCTGAATGATTTCGATTGGGCTATACATTCTTGCCTTTCCTATCAGTTTTCATCTTTATGCATCAGAACCTGTTTAAGTTCTGTGTATTTTTATGCCCTCGACCTCTACAAACCTGCTATATCTAATTTTTAAGTAGCCGAAATTTTTTTCATTTCCTTTTCGAATTATGATTTAAACAAATAATGGAAACAGTGAATATAAAGAAATACAACTAAGGAGAACAGAGTAGAGTTCTTTACCAGAATTTTCCTTTTTGGTAGTTAAATGGAGCTCTCTCTTCTCCAGCATGTTTAATGGTGAATCCTCCATTATATGCAAACTTCACCAAACTTGTAATCTTTTCAACTTTTCCAAAAGCTGTTGAAAATAGAAGTTCAAAAGCTGAGATTTGTAGATACTGAGGAGAATCACAATCTGCCAGTAATATATATTCCTCAAGGTGTCAGCCAGTCGATTTCGCTGCAATCTACCAGTTTCATGTCATACACAACTGTCCGTAAAGTAATTTTAATATCATCAAAGCTCACATGAGATTTATCTCCCGAAAGGAACAAGTCAACCTTGTCCTTCAGAGTTATCCAACTGCAACCCGGACTCTTTCTTACACCCCGTAATCTTTGAAATAACCTCACTTTCTCTTCATCCTTTCTCTTCCCAACCAAATTATAAATCTCCGACAACACCACATATGGAGCTGAATTATCAGGTTCAAGTTCTAAAATATGTTCAGCTGCAAGTTTTGCAATATCATGGCGCATGTGGGTCCGGCTCGCACCAAGAAGAGCACCCCATACCCCTGAGTGAGGCTCAAAAGGCATTGACTTTATCAAATTTGTGGCTTCATCAAGTAAACCAGCTCTACCTAGAAGATCAACCATGCATGCAAAATGATCACGATTAGGTTCGACCTTAAAGAAAGTCCTCATCGATTTAAAATATGCCTTTCCTTCTTCTACGAGCCCCACATGCGTACAAGCAGACAGAACACCAAGGAAGGTAACTTCATTAGGCTCCTTCCCTTCATCAACTAATTTCCTAAATAATTCGAGTGCTTCTCCTCCAAATCCATTGTGAGCAAATCCCGTGATCATGGAATTAAAAGACACAATGTTGGGCGTTGTGATGGACTTGAATACTTTGTAGGCATCGTTCACACCCCCACATTTTGAATACATCGAGACAAAGGAATTTTGGACGGATAAATCATTTTCCATATTAATTTTGACGACAACGGCGTGCATTTGTTGACCTAGTGTCAAACATGCCAGATGAGCTGAAGCACTGAGCAAGCTACTTAAAGTAAGAGGGTTAGGCCTGATGGAATTACGAGTCATTTGAACAAACCACGAAAGAGCTTCTTCATGTTTTCCATTATTCACAAATCCAGAAATAAGAGCTGTCCATGCAACATCATCCCTTTCAACTTCAGGCATCCTGGTAAATAATGCTTTACATTTTTCGGTTAAACCCTTGTTGGCGAATCCTGAAATTAATGTAGTCCATGTGACTGAATCCTTAGAATCTGCTCTCTCAAAAAGTTCATATGCTTCTTCAAGTCTTCCAGCTTGAACATAGCAATAAACAAGAGCGTTCCAAGAAACCAAGTCTCTCTCTCTCATTTTATCAAACAAGTTTGTTGCTTCTTTTATACAGCCAAACTTTGAGTACATTGCAATAATAGAATTATCCAAGAATATATCAAAACCAAATCCCAAACGTGACACCAAGCCGTGAACTTGGCACCCTTCTTTATACCTGCCGATTCTGCCACAAGAGTCAAAGATCGCAGTTAGAATTGTAGGTTCAATTCTTACTTGATTGTCCCTTCTCATTCGCAAGAACAATTGAAAACCATCCTCAAAATATCCCTCTTTCATATACCCATCAATCATAGAACACCAAGTATATTCGTTTCTACTCTCTCCCAGCATATGAAATAATTTTCTAGCCTCACTAACCCTCCCATTTTTGCAATACCCATCCACCATCGAACTCCAAGTAACAACATTCTTTTCCACCATCCCGTCAAATACCCTAATAGCCTCCTCCAATTTCCCAGCTTTCAAATACCCATTTATCAAAATATTTGAGCAAAAAGGATCCCTCCACTTTAACGGCACTGCCTCATACAACCTCTCAGCCCCATCAAAACATCTCCCCTTAACAAAACCCATAATCATCGCAGTGTACGACACTGCATTTCGCTCTGGCATCCCCATAAACAACCTCTCAGCCTCTTCAATCCCATTCACTCTGCTCATATTCCTTATATAACCCGTAATCATAGCATTCCACGTCGAAACAGTCCGTTGGGGCATTTCATCAAACATCTTCCGTGCCTTTTCGATCTGGCCATTGTTGGCATAGGCAGAGAGCATGGCCGTGTAAGAAACGACACTTTTCTCAGACATGCGATTGAACAGAGACTCGGCCTCTTTGATGTTTCCATTTCGTCCATGTCTCGTTATCTGCGTGTTGCAGTAAACCGTAAAGTTGGTAGCTTTTTCAGTAGATTTTGAGAGGGTTTCAGAAGCAGAAGTTGAATATAGATTTCGAATTATTGCCTCCGACTGAGAACAGCAAAAAAGTTTGAGAACATTTAGTACTGTGGAGTTGTGTTTCTTGATCACCAGCATGTTTCGAAGAAGGAGGCCTGGCTTTCTTACCAACATTCCATATTTAAATCGCTATTAAGTCGTTGGAATTCTTAGAAGCGTCAAATGCACAAGATTCAAGAAAGTGACAACAACTAAATGGATTTCAATTCAATTATAAGTATATATATATATTCATAATGATGGCGGTTAATATGAATATGATCCAAGTTTCCTCTCCAATTGTTTTCATCTTCTTCCTCCTGCAAACCAAGTTCTGAAACCACCAAATGGAACCATGATATTCCTTTACAGATCCAAATTCCGTCAGCCCATCTCCCAATTTCCCCTCCTTTCCTCGATTATCTTCCCAAGATTCCATCTTTCACTCTCTTTCCATCAATACGCCCCTTCAAAACCTCGCCAAAAACCCTTCCTCGACAATGGTAGCTATCCCAATCTCGAGAACCACAAAGACTGGCTAAGCACGCCTCAAGTAATCAGGATTTTCCAGACCCTCAAAGACCCCCATTCCGCGCTTCCACTCTTCGATCAGCTCTCAAGCCGCAAGGACTACAACCCCAATGAATCCCTTTACGCCACGCTCATCAACAAGCTCGCACTCGCCAAGAACTTCGACGGAATCGAGTCACTCATGCGGAGAATCAAGCTGGAGCGGAAGTGCCGCCTTTCCGATGGGTTCTTCCGCGACGTGATCAAGATCTACGGCCATTCCGCCGGCAGAATTAACAGCGCAATCGAAACCCTTTTCGATATGCCGAATTACAAGTGCTGGCCCAGCGTCACGACCTTTAATTGCGTCTTGAATCTGCTGGTTTCGAGTAAGCAGTTTGAGGTCGTGCACGAGGTGTACATGGGGGCTTCGAAGCTCGGTGTGGAGATTGATGCCTGTTGCTTGAATATAATCATCAAAGGGCTGTGCGAGTGTGGGCAGATGGAGGCTGCACTCAAGGTGCTCGACGAATTTCCTGAACAGAAATGTGAGCCTAATGTGAGGAGCTTTTCGACCATAATGCACGGGTTGTGTGCGCGGGGTCGTGTGGATGAGGCGTTTCGTTTGTTTGAGAGGATGGAAATGGAGGGAGTCGAGGCGGACGCGGTCGTGTTTAACATATTGATTTCGGGATTGCGGAAACGAGGGAGAGTGGAAGAAGGGGTTGAGTTTTTCGACAGGATGATAGCGAAAGGATGTAATCCGAACGCAGGAACGTACCAAGAGGTGTTGTATTGCTTGATTGATGCAAACAGATTTGATGATGCAAAGCTTTTCATGGAGAAGATGATAGACAAAGGTATAAATCCTAGCTTTGAGTCTTATAAGTTGGTTTTACAAGGATTTTGTGGCAAGAATCTTGTGGAAGATGTGGATTGGGTGTTGAATCAGATGGTTAAGCATGGGTTTGTGCCAAAGATGGGAATGTGGAAGAAAATCATTCATTGCATCATGTCAAATAAGCATGGAGCTGTTTCTTATGAAGGAATTGTTGGAAATTAATCTAGTAGGGATATTGCAGCATCTTCAACTGTATTCAAGTACATGAAGTGAAATTTTGGGAGTTTAGAAAGAAATTGATTATTTAGGGAGGGAGGTGTCCAATTCTGTGGCCGTGTATTATTATCTTGTTGCATCGTGTAGAATAATCGTATCGAACACTTATCACATGATATATACTATATCGAATGCCTATCACATAAAATTAAGAAAAAGATATTGTTATAAGGGATAATTACAATTTTGGTCATCCAACTATACAACTTATTGTAAACTGATCACCCACTTTTCAATTTTACAGTTTGATCACTGAACTACCACTTCGTTTATAATTTTGGTCCTGCCGTCAGCCATGCCGTTAACTGAAGATGAAATATTCCCATTAGTTAGTCATAACTGAAGACGGAATATTCCCATTAGATGGAATATTCCGTTAACTGAAGACGGAATATTCCCATTAGTTAGTCATAATTTTGGTCCTGCCGTCAGCCATGCCGTTAACTGAAGACGGAATATTCCCATTAGTTAGTCATAACTGAAGACGAAATATTCCCATTAGATGGAATATTCCGTTAACTGAAGACGGAATATTCTCATTCCGTCTTCAGTTAACGGCATGACCGACGGCAGGACCAAAATTGTAAACGAAGTGGTAGTTCAGTGACCAAAACTGTAAAATTGAAAAGTGGGAATCAGTTTACAATAAGTTGTATAGTTGGATGATCAAAATTGTAATTATCCCCTTGTTATAATATACGTATTGTGTCCATACCGTAGTGATACAATTGTAGTCATGCTGCACAAGATTCATGAATATTTCTTAGTTCGGCATAACTTGGTATAAAGTAACTTCAGTTACTGGAATCTGGCCAATGAAAGGAGTTAAATGTAACAACAATATTTAGGAAAGGGATCACATAATAATTCCCAGATCCAAAACAAGAGTTACAAAAGTATCAAAAAACCAGTTCATTACATTCTCAAAGAACCACAGCTGATCAGCTATACCAAAAAGTTCAAATATACAGATTTATGCACTCCTAAGCAAAGCCAACAGTGCAAGTTACTCCACGAGAAACCTTTACTGTATGCAAAACAGCACTCAAAATCCACTGAACATATTTACGTTTCTCTATACAATCTCACTTATTGATAACAACAACAACAACAAACAGTAAATAGTCTTGAATCTACACACCCTCCAAACAAGATTTTGCACAATCGCACTATTTGACAGCCTATTCTGACAAAACAATGCTATTTCACCTGCTTGAAAGAATCATTCCCGGATTTGGTATCAAGAACTATGTTACTATCTTTGGACTTGAAAGATTCACTACTAGGGAGCGTTTTTTTCTGAACCTCACCATCCTTCAACTTGGAAGATTCATTACCAGGGAGCGTTGTTTTCTGAACCTCACCATCCTTCGACTTAGAAGAATCATTACCAGAATCCGGAGATGGAGTAGAAACAGCTTTACCTGGAATAACCAAACTGTTTTCAGCGAGTATATTATTACTATCTGTGGAAGATGTAAAAGACTCGTCATCTGACGAATCTTCCAAAATCGCCTCAGATTTCATCTTTCTTGATGCTTTCCTAGAAAGTGCCATCTTCAAGCCGCGAGCTGATTTTCCTGCATGTTTCAAAATGCTTTTAGCGACATCCTTCACGGGGCGTGGGCTTTCAGGCCCGTTTCCCTCCAGCAACAACTCTTTATCATTCTCTCCAGGGGTCTTCGAAGGAGGAGGGGCAATATTGTCATCTATTATCAACTTGACACCAACGTCCTTGGAATTTAATGGCCGGATATTGTCGTGTGGAGACTGCACTTGCTCCCCAAGGGATGGGGGGTGGGATGGTTTTTCTTCTTCCTTCGGACTTCTGTGGAAAACTGAACCTATCTTTCTAAAACCCCTTTTCACCGCATTCACTGATTGGGGTTTGTTTGAATCTGAACTTTCATCAGTGCTACTGCCATCATTCTGAGTAGTGGACTTAAAACTTCCAAGTATTTCACCAGAGTGGCCAGAAACTTGACTGTTTAGGTTATGACTGCTTTTGCCCTTTCTCGGCTCCCACACTTGTGCAACTTCACTGCCTGGGTGGTGAATCCAAACCCCTGTTTCAGGTTGCCCTTCAACATCGATTGGCTCAAACTTATCTGCAACTTTTGGAGATTTTTCGGAACGGGATGAGAATGAGTCTTTTCGGGCAGAATCTTCTGGTGAGGGGAGCTCATTGGGGTCGGTCTCGGGAGATTCTGCATCTAATGAAGGTTCTCCCACCTGTTTTTCGAATCAATCATCTTTGTCACGTGAAAATGCAAAAAATCGACGATTTCAGGCAGAGGAAAGGAAAGGGAAAAAGGAGTCAAGTGAAAGCTGGCATATCTATTCTAGTGTCAGACTCTCAGGTTAGCGCTTCAAGTATTTTTCTATCATTGGTCTCAATTTTAGGATTGTACAAAATTTCCTAGTAAACTAAGACACTCACATTGAGTTTGCAACTCCTTTTGAACCAATTATGGATGCCCCCCACAACATAGCCTCGCACAAAATAGCCTCACTTTCACTTTCAGACTTACATCCTTGGCACTTGTCCTCTCATTATCTGATTTCTTTACATTAAGAAGTACAAAAATTAGGATCATGAATTAGTTTACAAGCAACATTCAGAAATAAGTCTTTTTACCTTTTGATTAAACAAAAATGTTTAAAACTTTTGTGTTATCCAGAACAATCTTCCGTATCCTATAAATCCAAAATTATCCTTATCTATTATTGTTTTGGATTCAAGATATGTCATGTATGCTAAATTCAAGTATCATAAGTATATAAAAAAGAAAAAAGTAATCATAAGTATAATAATTTGTTTACTTCAAGACACAATCAAACCTTTACCTCGTACTGTAAATAAAACCAACATAAGAAACCTAAAGTTAGTCAGACATCACTCCTTTTCCCTCAAATTGCTCAGCCCCAGTACAGTCCACAAATGATGCAGCAAATGCTTTAATACCAAAATAATTCCAAATATTATGCTTTGGCATACGGTTAGCAATTATATGATTAATTATGCATGGTGAAGATTCAAACGATCACCTCTAATTCTCACAAATTCAGGCTATTTTATGAAGTAATAATGCTGGATGGATTAACGCACATATAAGAGTGTTTTGCACATAGTTTCCCATTTTAGATTTAGTTGAAAACTCCTACTGGAAGTATCATATAAAATTACATTATATATGAGTTAAACCCCCTCAAGATTCAAAAATTCTTCCTAAAATCCAGATAAAAAGAAAGTAGAGGGTCATAAAAAGAGAGCAGATTAACTATTTAGATTTATATACATACCTTTTCATTCCCTTCCAACACAGTTATCGCAAGATGCAGCCTTCCCATTTTAATGTTCTGAAGAGGCAGCCACAAGTCATGCCTCTGCCCGCCCTTAAGTTCATGGATGCTTACCGAACAAGTTCTGCATTATTTACATAATTAGTAATAAGAAATGCAGCAAAATGCCAACCATCTAAAAGTTATGGATTCAATCAAGCAAATTGTTGAGAAGGAAGACTCAACCCCATCATGTCATCAAATATGCGGTCCTTATCACGAACTTCAATGAGAAGCATGTTCTCTGTTTCCCATGATGTAATAGGGACCTTGAATTCCTCGTGCCATTTTGGAGCCAATGTTTTCTTCTGAGTCTTAGTTCGAAATCTGTATGGTCCTAATTGTCCCTTCACATATGGGTCAGCCAGTCCTGAAAACCTCCACAAGTTCAATCCAACAAACCTTGGGAACGGCATTTTAATTTCTAATTGAACTTACCATTCATGTCACTTGGCTTCATTTCAGTAGCTTCGAGAACTTCCACAATAGCATGTGCAACGGGCTCTTTGGCATCAACAGAGAACCAATTCTCTAACATTTTGGGAGAAAGACTAAGTAAACAAAATTATCAAGAAAATGGTAAAGAATGCGTAACGGAACCTAACTACATACAAAACGTTGCATAGAGATGTCAAGAGCTGGATACCTGGTTCAGCCGAAACTAGCTTTTCAACATCAACCACCAGCATATTAGGCTGAAGAAGTACAAAGACTAGTTAGTAAGCACTTGATGTTTGGTCTCGCTGGAACTTACATTGTGTTTGCGTTAATAGATCTCCAACAAGATTATATTGGTATGATAGCTAAGAAATAAATTGATTGAGAATTAGATAATCTCAGCTGGAGGAACCCCGAAATCAAATTATCTCACCTCCACTAGAGTTTGCTCAAAGACAAGGGCGAGTAGATTATCCTAATCCAAGAAAGAAATTTATGAAAGTCAGACAAATTTGTGGAAGCAGAACAAGTTTGAGAGAGAGAGATCATGAACTTACTATCCAGCCAGCAATACCAGGAACTTCTGTAACGTTAAGGCCATGAGTAAATATAGGCTTCACAGTCATCTGACAGTATGGTGGAGCAGCAAAGCACACACGCAATCGACTAATAAAGGGCCATCCACGAATGAATTTCACCCCGACCAAGACCTGGCAACGTAGATTTTGCATAACTACTGCTGCCAACCATATAAGTAGAAGTAAACTGGCCAAATATAGTTTCTAAATGTCAAATTATCCTAGATTTTTAAAAAAATAAATAAAAAAATCAAACAATTCTTTTTCACTAGAGGAGCCAAAATTGGCAACCAAGGAAGAAAAGTAAATGGAACTTCATATCAAGTGACAACATTGCACCTCTTATTTAACATTTACTTACCTTCCCTTCGATATGCATGCCCAACAAATGCAACTTCGCTGACATCCCAAAACCCAATCGCTTCCTAAGTTTCACAGCAAGTATTGAGCTCATATCCTCTGCTGTTCGAAAATTCATCCCTAATTCCAAAACCTGAAGTATATTTAACATTAATACAACGATATACTAATATATATGCTTGTGTGCATACTTCAGATTCGGTCAGCTTCATATACCAAGTGATCATCGCCACAGGAATTTTGAAGAACTCTCATGTCAGTAAAGATAGGTGGGGCTCGTCCCAGGTAAAGACTCTGAACCTCAATTTCTCTCTGTATACAGACAAATATATTTCTCATTACTAGAAATCTTAACCGCACTATAACTGGTGATAGAGACATATTACATTGAAGCAGTTTGTAAATGAACATAGTTGGAAATTGCGTAATCGAAAACAAAAATGAGGGGTTTAATTCCGACCCATACCGCTGTCCAGGGTTTATATCTGTTAAGGAACCAGGGAAAAATAGGGAGAAGAAGTTTCTGAGAAACTATCTCTTCCATGCAGATAGGCCAGATCTTTTCAATAGCATTGTTCAACCATCTAACAGTTTCAGAATCCGAAAGCACCTACAAAGAATATAAGAAATACGTATTAAAGGGATATTTTCTATTTCATGAATTCTGAAATTATACTTCAGCGCCTGAAGGGAACAGAGAGAAAGAAATAACTGGATCACCAAAAATTGCACTCAACTTCGGTCAAAAAAAAAGAAGAGTTATTCCTTGATCCGCACCAAAGGGAAAAATCATGCATGAACATAAAGTTGAAACGTTTCAATTTGCTCAACTTTTCTCCTGTCCCCTTTCTTCTCCTCCCCCGATTCAAAACCTCATGACGAATTTACATACATATTTACTTTTATAAAAACAAAAGGGAATCTATTTATTCTCAATGAAAAGCGGAAAAAAGGAAAACTATTTACCCGTCTCTGATTGGACTCCCTTTTTTCTTCAAACTGCAGCTTCTTCCTCAATTTCAGCACATATCCTTCATGAATCTTCAAATTAAGCACAAAATTCATCAGCCAGATTCGCATATCCCCTCAACAAAAAATTCACCGATCTCCGCAAATGAGAAACAACAAAATCAACCAACAAAACCATAAACTTACGAGATAGAGGTATATGAGCGAGAGAAAATAAGCAACCGGATGGCAACAGTCGAAGGAACTCAGCAGCCATAGCGAAAGCAACACAATGCACACATGATGCAGTAACGTCGCGTCCGTAATGCTCCCCATCGTTTACCCAAACTCAATCAACATCCAAAATCAAACACACAGACGACATCCATACGCAGCAGGAATCATTTCCCCCCCAAACTGCATTAATCACAGAAACAAACACGGAGATAACTCGCAATCACCAACACACGCAAAAACGGGAGATACACACAGCTACGATACGAATAGATACCAATAGGGGGGAGGGGGAGGCGGACCTAATTCTCCGGCGGACCAAACGGCGTCGTACAACGAAGGATTGAGGCGGAGATACAGATTCTCCGATTTCTTCTGTTCCGGAATTCAGAGATGGCTCCTCAGGTTTGAATTTTCCTCCATTTTTTTCTTCAATGCGAATATTTATTTATATTTTTGAGAAAAATAAAATATCAATATTTTACTATTAAATTGACTCTTTTTTTCGTTGTTGCCACGTGGACACGCTGTGGACGTGGCCGACAACGCGAAATTTGAGCGGATAATTTATGCAATTAATTCGTATGTATCCCCTTTGGCCTTTTGCAGTTGGGATTTAAGTATTTAACAGTTGGTTTTCTTTTTCTAATTTGCCGAAATTAAAATTTAGTCAAAAATAATTTAAATTGTGAATTAAGTTTTGCTAATTAATCTTTTTTTGTTAATTAATGAGAAAGAAATAAAGTAATTTGTGATGAAAATAACAAATTATTATTGTTATCAAAGCTATTTGACTAGTATTTCTGATTATAACTACTCTTTCAAAGTTCAAACCTAAGCATATTTATTAATCATTATTAACCTAACACATTCTTTGAAGGCGCACACCAATAATTAAATGTGTTGTTCAAAGTTCCACCCTTGGTATAACGTTCTATTAATCATGAGGGTGGTTGGTTAAATTAATTTTAAATATTTTATAAGTTGTGATATCTTGTAAAATTTTATTTTTTCTTTTGAAAATGAAGTTTAATGACGTGAATGTTCTCATAAAATGTGATCATAAGTGATAAGATATTAATGATTACAATTTTATAATTAATATAATCACAAATTAGTCGCTAATACATATATATATATATATATAACACTCTTAAGTGGATAAAAAATTCGAACCATAATCAATATTGTATTTAGGAAAAAAAATTAATCACTCGTGAACTAATCCTCTTAACATCAAGTAAAATTATTTATATATAAAACTCTTTATATCATTAATAATTTCATAAATTCAAGCATATATAATTGTTTTTATCAAATTAATATAGTACCCAACAGTTAAAATAATAGTTATAATTTGTAATATTTGGTACATGCGGATCAAATGCGTAGTAATAAACTTTGATTAAGTCCCATAACATCTTGTACTTTTTAGAGCTTTCCACGTATATATGTGAATGTCCTCTTGCGTAGTCGGCAAAACAGTGTTTGTTCTTCGTCCTTTTGTGTCCAGACAGGAAAATGATCGATGTTTATGGGTGTGACAAATCACCATGCTTAATTTACCACCAAGTTGAAGAATTTTGATTAAACAAACTGAATTATATATATGTAAATGGTACGTAATTTCTTTATGTTATTGGTGAATTTCTAATTTTGGTGCTTTTTTTTGGCATATTGTATTTTTTGTATATTTTTTTGGTATATTGTAATTTTGGGGTTTTCTGATTTTTATAAAAGCGGAATCATGAATTTTTCTTGATAAATCCGCAGCGGAATCACTATTTTCACTATTTAATACGGTGATTCCGTTTTTTTTAAAATTAGAAAATCTCAAAGTTACAATACAACAAAAAAATACACTAAAAGTATAATATACCAAAAAAAATACCAAAATTAGAAGAAAAAAAAACCGTTATAGGTCCCAACTTACGGTTCCTTTATGTAGAAAGTGATTGACATTTTTTAATAATTGATTACTGTCGGTGTTATAATTATAAAATCATATAATTATAATATTTTATTACTCCGGTTATAATGTCACCCAAGTTTGATTTTCAACATTATATAAGTGAAGAAAAGAATTAGAAAAATAAACTCAATATAAAAATGATTAATAAAAAAAAGTATATATATTACGCTTTACTCTTTTATCTCGTTATTCTTTTCTTATGGTACATGTTTTATCCCTAAAGATAAAAACACATATTGAACTACTTAGACCGAGAATTTTGTCATAATAGTGTAAAAGCAGATTAGGTTTTGCTAATTTCTTATGCTAATACGAAAATGGGTTCATTGCAATAACACTAAAAACATACAATTATTTTATATATATATATATATATAACAACAATAAATTAAGGAAGAAAAGTACTATCCGAACAACAAAACTAGAAAAAGTACTATTAATTTGACTGTATTAATCTTGACTTCTTGAGTGATGTAAATGTGAAGAAGTTGCGACATATGTAGGTAGGCTAAAGTCATGACTCTTAATTTCTTATGTACTAAATACTAATAATATCTAGGCTGCTAGACCTATATAAATTTGAAGTTACGTCATTTTGACCATATCACTAAAAGAAAAACTATTATTAGTTAAGAAACAAAAGTGAGAATACCAATATTGTTACCACTTATAAGTTACATATATTGAGTGACACTTTAATGTAAATTGCTAGTAACTGCTTCTATTTAATAATCATTACAATTCTTGATTTTATTTATGAATAATTTAAAACGTTATGAAAGTTTGTGTATAATTTATTATTTGTAATCAATGACACCTATATAGTGAAAAATATGATCACTCGATATGAGTGTTACGAGGAATACATATATGCTCTGGAAACCTAAATGTATAAGATTGCATTGATATAATCGAGATGGTGTGCATATATTATGGCATAATTGATCAATGTTTACTTAAGTTTTAATTAAATAATATGCTTTTATCAACTTTTGTGAGCAGTACCACGTGAGAAAGTCCCTTTATTTTCTTTTTAGATAAAAGAGGAAACTTAATGTATTTTAATTAATTCATCTTCAAGAAAATATAAGAGTGCATATGGAAGCGTGAAAAAAAATACTAAACTCCCAACATCAAGCAAATTAAAAGGAACAACATGTATGCATATCTTTATATTATTACATTTTTTTATTTTTTTATTTTTGTGCATGTGTGTAAGCGGGGTAGAATGGTCTACCACTAAAGTCTTGTCTCAACGTTATTAAGAATAATATTTTAGGGTCACTGATTTCAATTTCACTAAAATAAATATTTTTTAAGTGTATACTATATTTGATTGGTGGAAATAGATGTAATTCTCTCTCTCTATATAGCTGGAAACAAACCAAATGAGGATATGCCTTCTTTAAAAATGAGATTGAAGAACAAAATGCAATAATTAATTAATTGAGGAGAAACAACCTAAATGCAATAATTAAATTATATTGAATTCGTGGTGGATATATTAATTCAATAAAAAACAAAAACATATACGTGCAAGTGCGTGTGAACATTGTAACATGTGAGAAAGGGATAAACATAAAGGGGGACGAAAAGATGTGGCAATTACCTATAACTTAGCTTGCATTGATTAATAAATCAATTAAGGTGCCTA